>JAVTVY010034307.1:0-136006 GCA_036873755.1 Hanleya hanleyi
ATCTGCATATATCATTGACCAAATATATTTTATATATGAGATATATACAAGTGGTAGAAAAATTTGACGACGTCCGGCGACTAATAAGCAAACATATGACTCCACAAGAACGCTTCTCTCGCACCGCACCTTCAGACTGTAGAAACCGTAGGATTCTTATACGCATCAATAGTGTCTCAGCCGCGCTTTATTGAAAATGTCCATGTGGCGACTATGAAGTAACAACACGGCCCCCAGAACCAGCTTAAGCGGGATTAGATACGCTAGCTCTGGAGCTATGATGGTAGATCAGCTTGAATGGCATTATATGTTAATTGATTAACATCGGGGGAGTCTGATGAAGTAAACTCCTCAACATGGGGTAAACATAGAAAATACAGGAATACCAAGAAAACCAACCTGTAATGCCTGACGAATGTTCAATTGTGGTAACCATCAGTAACCTTAGATCATATGCGGTACATACACTGGATTTGAATAGAAGAAGTTCTGTAATATATGTTAACGCTCCAAAGGACAAGACTAGATAAAATTGAAACTACGCCTGTGGAATGTACTGTACAATGAAAGCGGTCAAGAGCTATTCACATCGAATCCGCTTCTCAAAAGTCCTCATTCACGGTGTTGCAAACGCCAGAAGGAGAGACATTCTCGCCTTGTATGATCTGCTCCCTCCAGTAAGACCGTGTTAAGTATCTTTAAGGGCGCCTTGTCAAACCTCATTCAACTTTAGCATTTCACTATTCAGATGAAATTTAGCGGATAATATGTTCGACAACTAGAATTCAATGCAGGAAGCCAGCAATCTGTAATGGTTATTGACACCTAAACGGAAAGCACATTATAGATATGAGCCTTAACTACCTTGTTGTTAACTACCTATATACTTGTATCCGTCGCCATTTATATACAGATATATGTGTCCTGTGCCAAAAAGTATACAATTACAACACATATAAGGGAAGTGGGAAGAGGTGCCGACATACTGACTGCGTCACATGACTTCACAGAATAGTCTTCTGGTTAACCTATTCTAAAGCACATACCAAGAATCTAACGATTCGTGATATGTGTTGTATCTCAGGTACGCTTTTATTGTACCTGTTCATGTGGCAACTTGGATGATATGACCACACGGCCCCTAGCACCGGCATCAGCGGTATTAGATACAAATCTAGAGAGCTATGATGGAAATGCTCTGACAACTCGTATACTGGTAATTGGTGAGCTGTTTCGCTGTGACAACTCGTACATTGGAGATTGGTGAGCTGTATTGTCGTCAGATGTAAATGACGGCATTTAACACAAAAGACTAGTCTGTAAGGCCCGATGTCGACCCAGCATCAACTTCCCACAAATGCCAACATACATCAAAGACCAAAAGGTCTGTACAGGGGGCGGGCCTCGGGGACGAAACGTCCACCAGCAGAATCTCACCATATACAGGAAAAAATTACAACACATATAAGGGAAGTGGGAAGAGGTGCCGACATACTGACTGCGTCACATGACTTCACAGAATAGTCCTCTGGTTAACCTATTCTAAAGCACATACCAAGAATCTAACGATTCGTGATATGTATTGTATCTCAGGTACGCTTTTATTGTACCTGTTCATGTGGCAACTTCGATGATATGACCACACGGCCCCTAGCACCGGCATCAGCGGTATTAGATACAAATCTAGAGAGCTATGATGGAAATCCTCTGACAACTCGTATACTGGTAATTGGCGAGCTGTTTTGCTGTGAGAACTCGTACACTCCTCTGTGATATGATGTATCGGTAACGGAAATTTTGGTATGTGCATGTGGACCATAACTATCTCGCTGGACATCGCTGGACAATGTTAACCGATTTTGTCTAAAGAATATGATGCCCTGTCTTGTTATTTCTAATTTATGCCTATCAGTATGTGTTCTATTTGTTTGTAAGCTTGTTCCATGTGAGTCAATCGAAAATAGAACAAGGTTTCGGGTCAACAGCTGATATTAATAGCATTACCATTGCGCCGATAATAATCGTGACGATAGAGTTCAGGCACGCCATATAATAATATTCTATCGTCAAGACGAATTAGCAGAATAAAATCAATAGAATTAAGTTCGTTTCAAGAATTAGATCGATGTAGATCTTGGAAGGGATACAAGTATCATGTTAAAATAACAGCTTATATATAATCTGTCAATATTATTCGATACGTCTTTTATCTAAATTCCCATGTCCATTGTTTCCCTTGGAAGTTCATCATAGATATCCTTATATATACCCAACAGTATCGTGCTGACGTTTCCTGTGATCAATGTCGGGGAGGTGTCAGACGACCTGTCACCGACGCTCCAAATTGGGGATTATGATGGCCATCTGACAAAGGAGTCAATCATTACGAGAACTAATATTTACATCTAAACCGTTCCCAAATGTCGTTTCAAAATAGAAAGAATGGTCGACGTTCACGTCCTTCGATTCCCTGACGGTTAATGGCTTTGTTAATTTGAATACAGCAAGAATGTAATGTATTCCCTACTTGCTCGCATGTCTTCACACAGAATGCTAATGCTAATCAATCAATGCTCCGATCTCGAAGGCCTGATACCGCTGTATTAGCATTTACCCAGAAGACTGTCTAACATTTAGGCATTTGGAAATCCATATTCCGGGTTGTATATAGCAGTGTGATTTACTCCATCTCTGGCTACAATCCTCGGTATGCTCGTGGGTGTAACATTGTCCTATGTTGCAATATTGGCCTGAGGGGTCATATAACTTCTTGTTAGTACGCCGTCATCTTTTTCCACCACTTTTATATTGTGCATTTCAGTCACCTTGCAGGCAATTATCCCAGCGTCTGTGAAACTTTGACTGCATAACAATTGACTTTCCCCAAGTTGAACAGCTGGCACTTTATGGATATGACGTTGGGTTAGGAATGCTGGATGTGATGAGAAAATTATGTTTATATATTCACCTAGAATGTTTAATCCTTCTTAGTACAGCATTTGTATTGTGAATTTTAATTATTTGAGTTGAGTTCATTATCTATAAGATTGAGTTAAATTTCGTCTGCGTGTATAGCAGATGGTGGCAGATAGTGGTTATTCTGCAGAGCCCTGTGAACATATCTGTTCGAGCGACTGGACAGTAATTACAAGCTGTATTGGATTGTGTGTGATAGTTTACTGGACAGTTTGCACAAGCTGTATTGGACTGTTTTTTGGTAGTTTTACTGGACAGTTGTACAAGCTGTTTTGTCTGTTTGGTGATAGTTGTACTGAACAGTTTGCACAAGTGGTATTGTATTTTCCAGATTTTTCCGTCTACTTCCGGAGCATTTGTTTTACCAAACACATAACGTCTTTTTTACTTCATGGTCATGTTGTGTATATTTGCATATTCTATGTGCAAAACCGTATAGTCCGTGTTGAAATCCCCCTGGAGCGCATGCATTGGCTCGTGTCATCTTGTAACTACTGGAAAAAAACATGCCCTCGGCTGTCTATTGCCACGGAGTTCGGGGAAATATTCTCTTATTTATTTCAGAGTCCCAGTTCGAGTCTCAGAGCGCGGTCAGTTTCTTGGCGAGGCTTACGTGACTTGTTTAATTGCTCGAGAGATACCTGTCTAGATTACCTTCAATCCCAGCTGGGCCGAATATGATTGCGCTCAGATGCTGAGGAGTGAAACAAAGAAAGAACTCAACTAATACTTTCTCCTCTTCAGTGGCAAACACATATTTTCAGACGTATATGTATATAAGAAATTAATTTAATTGTTTCTTTAATTCGAGAATATATAATCTGACCAAACGGCGGGAAAATATTAGTACGCTGAAAAAGAACTTTCGACAGTCACACTACATAGTCTCTATCTGACATGCTATAATATTTCTTTGATTTCCCTGTATAGCTGCAACGTGATGGCGGTCTCGACGGAATTGATACGTATACTGTTGGTAATATATAGCCTTTTCTGTGAGGTGAAGCTCCAAGCCCTTCGTGACCTGGTTGTATTCATCAACACCATGAACCATTCTCGCGCTTTACCTGGCTAGTTTCAAATTATCTGTATCGCGAGAGTATACTGTAAAGGAATCTATCGATTCCTCTCACAGAACTGTTCTTTCCTAGTAAATTGGAGTCTTCAAGCAAACTTAAGGAAAGCCCTCAAGGAGATATCCTTCAATACAATTGAGCTGGAGTGTTAACACATTATACCATGGAGGCATATTAAGGTATTTCAAAGGAAGAACATTATCTTTGTATGCTACAGATGAGACATGTCTCGAAAGGACGTGCTACCACATCAGGTGTACTTCGTTTGAAAACGATGATACTGGAAGACACTTAGTGTCGATAACGAAGCTTTTTACTGTGCAATTAAGGAAACCTGTCATCATGGCACAAAAAATATATTTATAATATAGCATCAGAATCAATGGAGTTATTTCAGGATGTTCTTCTTGACACCTCATACACTGATATGAAGGCAAAGCATTGTAGGAAATACAAGCGCCAGATCCGATCTGCAGTAATCGGCCTTTGTCCATCAATGAGTTCCGTACGCTCAATCAAAATACCCTTTTCATACGACAAGTGCCTATGATTTTGGTATACACAGGTGTTGATATCGTCAGATCTGTATCTATCACTGACCAAATATATTTTATATTTGAGATATATCAAAGTGGTGGAAAAATTTGACGACGTCCGGCGACTAATAAGCAAATATATGATTCCACACCTCGCTTTCAGACAGTAGAACCGTAGGATTCTTGTACGCATCAATAGTGTCTCAGCCGCGCTTTATTGAAAATGTTCATGTGGAGACTATGAAGTAACAACACGGCCCCCAGCACCAGCTTAAGCGGGATTAGATACGCTAGCTCTGGAGCTATGATGGTAGATCAGCTTGAATGACATCATATGTTAATTGATTAACATCGCGGAAGTAAACTCCTCAACATGGGGTGAACATGGACGATTCAAGAATACCCAGAAAACCAACCTGTAATGCCCGACGAATGATCAATTGTGGTAACCATCAGTGACCTGCGGTACATACACTGTATTTGAATAGGAGAAGTTCTGTAATATATGTTAACGCTCCAAAGAGCACTGACTAGATAAAATTGAAACTACGCCTGCAGAATGTACTCTACAATGAAGGCGGTCAAGAACTATTCACATCGAATCCGCTTCTCAAAAGTCCTCATTCACGGTGTTGCAAACGTCAGAAGGAGAGACCTTCTTGCCTTGTCTGATCTGTTCCCTCCAGTAAGACCGTGTTAAGTATCTTCAAGGGCGCCTTGTCAAACCCCATTCAACTTTAGCAGTTCACTATTCAGATGAAATTTAGCGGAGAATATGTTCGACAACTAGAATTCAATGCAGGAAGCCAGAAATCTGTAATGGTTATTGACACCTAATGGGGAAGTACATTATAGATATGAGCCTTAACTACCTTGTTGTTAACTATCTATATACTTGTATCCTTCGCCATTTATATACAGATATATTTGTCCAGTGCCAAAAAGTATACAAGTACCAACACTCCTCTGTGACATCATGTATCGGTAACGGAAATTTTTGTATGTGCATGTGGACCATAACTATCTCGCTGGACATCGCTGGACAATGTTAACCGATTTTGTCTAAAGAATATGATGCCTTGTCTTGTTATTTCTAATTAGTGCCTATCAGGATGTGTTCTATTTGTTTGTAAGCGTGTTCCATCTGAGGCAATCGAAAATAGAGCAAGCTTTCGAGTCAACTGCTGATATTAATAGCATTACCATTGCGCCGATAATAATCGTGACGATAGAGTTCAGGCACGCCATATAATAATATTCTATCGGCAGGACGAATTAGCAGTATAAAATCAATAGAATTAAGTTCCTCCCAAGAATTAGATCTTGGGAGGGATACAAGTATCATGTTAAAATAACAGCTTATATATAATCTGTCAATATTAATCGATAAGTCTTTTATCTGAATTGCCATGCCCATTGTTTCCCTTGGAAGTTCATCATAGACATCCTTATATATACCCAACAGTATCGCGCTGACGTTTCCTGTGATCAGTGTCGGCGAAGTGTCAGGCGACCTGTCACCGACGCTCCAAATCGGGGATTATGATGGCCGCCAGACAAAGGATTCAATCATTACGAGAACTAATATTTACATCTAAACCGTTCCCAAATGTCGTTTCAAAATAGAAAGAATGGTCGACGTTCACGTTGTTCGATTCCCTGACGGTTAATGGCTTTGTTAATTTGAATACAACAAGAATGTAATGTATTCCCGACTTGCTCGCATGTCTTCACACAGAATGCTAATGCTAATCAATCAATGTTCCAATCTCGAAGGCCTGATACCGCTGTATTAGCATTTACCCAAAAGATTGTTTAACATTTAGGCATTCTGAAATCCAGTATTCCGGGTTGTATACAGCAGTGTGATTTACTCCATCTCTGGCTACAATCCTCGATATGCTCGTGGGTGTAACATTGTCCTATGTTGCAATATCTTGAGTATGCTGTCTTACGGAAGAACTTGATGCTAAAGGTCACATACCGTACAGACATGTATCCACATGGGATTTTTCGACTCTCTATACCACAATCCCTCATCAGGACCTTATTGACCGTCTCATTAAAGTTCATTAAAAGTATCTGTGTTCAAGAAAACTGATCGTAGATATATTAATGTCAGAAGCCATAAAGCATTCTTTAGCTCTACTACATACAGGAGATATCATTCATGGGATGTTTATAGAGTTGCTTGAATTTCTCATTAAAAATATCTATGTGAAATTTGGTAACACAATATATCAACAGCATATAGGTAATCCAATGGGTACTAATTGTGCAACCCTATTGGCTGACCTATATCTGTTCTCTTATGAATATGACTATATGCAGGCGCTTTCAAAAACCGATCGATTCAAAGCCCGTTCCTTCTCATTCACCAAACGCTATATAGACGATCTTCTCGCTGTTGATAATCGCTATATAAATGACGCAGTGAAGGATATATATCCACCTTCACTGGATTTGAAGGAAACTACAGATAACCCTACAGGCACATCGTATTTAGACCTATATCTCTAAAAAAATGAAGCGGGCCTTCTCTCTCGTCGACTGTATGACAAAACAGATGATTACAATTTCGACATCGTAAACTATCCCTTTCTGGACAGTAATATTCCAGTGGGACCTGCATATGGCGTATACATATCACGCCTAGTAGCATTTGCTAGATCCTGTGTTAAATGTGACGATTTTAATCAACGTCACAAGACATTGTTGCAGGGACTTATAAAACAGGGCTACACCACCAAGCGCCTCCACTCAAAGTTTCTCAAATTTGGCGATACATATCGCATGCTGATAACAAAATACGAGCGTAGCGTGCAAGATCTATGGCGTTACGTTTCGTAACTTGTGTCTAATTCCGCTTAACCCGGGGCTAGGGGCCGTATGAACCCATGTACTTCAAGATCCTCATGGTACTCATATGAACAGTCACAATCAAAGCGTGACTGAGACACATCATTCTTTAGATGACGACTTTACAACGAATATTATGGATTAAGAATACTGATGAGCGATACGGATTTAATATTTTTGGAACATCATGATGTGTTGCCGGCATCATTGAAAACTGTTGACCGCTTCTCTCTTGCAGGAAACAAGCGTATGTTTATGTATACTATGATTGTCTTTTTGAATTTGGTGCTAATACTGTTATATGGAATATGGAATAGGCCTTTGGATTATGGACGCGGATATTCTCTAATGGACGACGGCTGAATTATGAATGACGGACCAGACGCTTGTAACAACTACATGACTGTAGATTTGATCAACAGATTGATATTGTGTTTTGTTATACTGAGGCTGATAGGATGGCTAAGGCAGCCCAAGATGATGAGGTTGATCCTGTTGGAATCCCATATAGCGATTTCAGACCCTCTATCTGTACTTATGTGAGATGGCTGTTTCAATCTGTATGCGATGCTGTGAATAATAACAAACGTCATGAGTTCAAAAAAACTGTAGGCTAGTACTCATCTGAACACCCAGAAACGTTTCGATCAAATCATGACAAGGCGATGTAGAATCGGCCATACACGATTAACTCACGAACATTTACTAAAAGAAGAGCCTGTCCCAAGGTGTATTCCATGCGTTGAAGATCTCACGGTGAAACATATTCTTATCGACTGCATAGATTTTAAGATTGTAAGAGATGCTTTTGATCGAGCGACTACTTTGGAAGATCTCTTTAGTCGGGTGAGGGAGGATTGCATCTTGGGTTATTTGAGAAAACTCGGTTAGTTGCATAAGTTTTATTGTGTGTTCGTCTTAATGCGTTGGATTACTAAGGTATTGACATGAGTACTTAGAATTTTGTTTGATCGTCGCTGAAATATTGCTGAACGCGACATTAACCCCTAATTCCCTCTCTCTCTCTCTCTCTCTGAGGGGTCATATAACTTCTTGTTAGTACGCCGTCATCTTTTTCCACCACTTTTATATTGTGCATTTCATTCACCTTGCAGGCAATTATCCCAGCGTCTGTGAAACTTTGACTGCATAGCAATTGACTTTCCGCAAGTTGAACAGCTGACCCTTTATGGATATGATGTTGGGTTAGGAATGCTGGAAGTGGTGAGAAAATTATGTTTATATATTCACCTAGAATGTTTAATCCTTCTTAGTATAGCATTTGTATTGTGAATTTTAATTATTTGAGTGTATAGCAAATGGTGGCAGATAGTGGTTATTCAACAGAACCCTGTGAACATATCCGCTATCTGCAAGCTGGTAACCAATAAATTCAGTTTTAAATGTGCCACATTTCTTATTAACCCTTTCTTTCCTGGACCCAGATGCAGATGTATAAAAAATCTGATATTTCGGGTAGTTGATAGGTTTGGGGCATAGAAACTATTTTTGGTTTTATTTATTCGATATATCCGTTGCCATGGCAACTGGGAATTGTTGCCATTTGGCAACATTGGGAAGATAAAACCGTATAGCTTGATATTTTGTTGAATATGTCACAATGGAACGCATCCCCATATCAAATTATTGGGGGGGGTAAGTATTGCTGTTTTAATTCAAATAACAAAAATCACCAGTTCAAGCAGAAAAATGCTATATTTTAAACATTCAAAGGTAGATTCATTCATTTGTACATGTACAAATGTTCCAATCAACCAATATTTCAGTTACTTATACGGACTGAAAAATATATGGGCGATTTCCCGATTCAATCGAATTATAAACTGAAATCTTGTTGGAATTTGTACAGACATGCAAATATATAATCGGCGCCGGGAATGATGATCGTAACGACCGTCCTCGTGAATGGACGTTAACCCTACCTGGCCTGGGTGGGGAGCACTTTCCGCTCCCCCCCCCCCCCTGTTTGTTTTTGGTCCTATCTCCGGAAGGACAACAAATTGAGAGCTGAAACTCCCGGACTTTGTAGATTATCATATTAGGGTCATTTTGGGCCTATTTGCATGACATGCCGAGCACAGGACCATGGGTACATTCGAAACGGCGGCCATGTTGAATACCAGAAAAATGATGTTTTCGTCAGATTTCTTCAATTGTTTTGCTTTTCTGCATGGAAAGGTGGATAAAACATATTTTATTTCATACCAGATTATTATTTACTAATTTATCATGCAGTTTTTCGAGGAAAAACCAAAAATAAAAACTTCGAAAATTCTCATCGGAAAAATCGTCCAAAAATGCCCTTTTTGAAAATGACGTCAATGTGACATCATCATGGCAGCCATCTTGGATTTTTTAAAAATATTTTTGTAGGGCTTGGCCCAAAGATATATTGTGGTAAGTTTCAGCCCTGTAGCCTTTGCGATAGCGAAAATATATATGATATAGCCATCTGCAAATAAACACATTCTGAAACAAAACCAATTTCAGATATCGAATCTTCCCGATGTTGCCAAATAGCAACGTAAAAATTGCGCATGCTCACTGTATAATCTGACAAGATGGAAAGAAATAAATCTCATGGCATGCCAAAGCCTATGTGTTCAATATTCTTACTGACACAAAACAAATTCTAGATGCAGCAAGTTTATGGGTGAAATTAGTTCATAAACTTACATCGTGTGGGAGCATAATTCTTGCTTCAGAGGGTGACCATGTTGCGGTGTGTCATGTGACGGCATAAAAGTTGACCTGTAGGAAACTCAGTCACATTTCAATAGGTGCACTGCCCTAGATTACCGCTTCAGCCCATCGTTGCTAAACGACCATTGATTTGAGATTGATTTGAGTTGGCGTAAATACACGACGTTGCCAAATGGCAACGTTGGGAAAGAATTTATATAACATAAACGAACAAGACTGCTTCTTGTCTTTCATTTATCGTTTACGGTAAACATATTATTACGAGTCTATATTCGAACGTATTTCCAATTTGGAACAGTTCCGATACCGTCATTGTTCTAGATAATTGTATTTACTTTTAATAAATACATGCCAGTTTGGTTACGTTTAGAGCAGACCGGCTAGGATAATAACGTTTATCTAATAGACTGTGACCATCTAAAATGCATTCAAATACTGTGAGAAATTGTGCCATAATCCAACGTTGTCTTATTGAGAAATTTGTTCTATAATATCCTGTATCCTAGAAAATGAATTCAAAATATTCGATATAATATGTATCCGGAATTATAACTCGAAATTGGGGGTCGAAATGTAGCCAATTGTCACACGATTATGGCTTACCATATGCTTCATATTTGCCATTTTCCGTGGACAGCCATTATCGTTGTATGACTTTTGGCTGTTCTATAATTGCGAGGCTTCCATCGTATACGAAACCGTATTACCACAATCCCTGTAGTTATAAAGATCTGACACGAAACTGAATTCTGAACAATTAAAATCTAAGGAAATATAAAACTACTAGCTTAGTTTGAATTGGACAAGGGTTGAACTGAACGTCATGGTGAACGTCATGGTTTGAACTGAACGTCGTGAGGTTCATATGAACAGGCACAATTAAAGCACCACTGAGACACATCATACTCTAGATAACGACTTTAACGAAAGTCTTATGTATTAACAATACTGATCAGCAATACGGATTTAATATTTTTGGAACATCGTGATATCTTGCCGACATCATTGAAAACTGTTGACGGCTTGTTTCTTGCGGGAAACTAGCCTATTTTTTATGTATACTATGATTTATTCTTTTGAAGTTGGTGCTAACGTGGTTATACGAATTGGGTCTTTGGATTATGGACCGGAAAATTCTTTAATGGACGACGGCTGAATAACGATTGCCGGACTAGGCGCATGTACATGGAAAATAGTTGATCAATATTGCACCAGCTTGGTTGCTGCCAAAAGTTAAATTGGGCTGTACAATCATTTCCTTCTCGTGTCCAGTGTTTACCACCTACTGCAATGATGGACATTTACATAGGCAAGTGATAGACCTCGACACTGTCATTGCCTTTTTGGACAAAAATTCATTTCATACGATTAACTTCAAGACTTCGTCCAGTGGACCAAATCGCTTGAGAAATGCAATATTGACTGCATGTTTTGATATTTGACGAACGCACTACTACCTGTAAATTCTCATTCACTTTCTCTTCATTTATATTCCACGTGGCAAATACCACACATTCCGGATATATTTCGTCTATATCATACTACAAGTAACGTTTTCCAGTCATTATAAAATTATAGTCTCCTGCGACAATACCGGGCTCCACACAGTATGAAAATATGAAACTCAGCTATAGTATCGGGGTATAGCACCGGACAACGAGGTTAACATTCTGAATCGGTAAACTTCTAAACAAAGAAGAACGACAAAAGAGAGATTGCCACACGAGGCACGCATCATTGCCGTAAAACCATGGTCGTTAATTGTTACAAACTAGTCCACAAATATTTCGGCGAAGTATTCTCTTCTTCATGCCTGTGTCCCATTTTGAGCTTCATAGCGCCACCATCTTTTGGACAGGCTGACGTGAATTCAATAGTTATTTACCGGATAACGTCATGCCATCACTTCTAACAGTCTAGTTCATCTTCAGCACCAGCTGGAGGCATATATGACTGCCCTCAGATGCTGGGAAATGAAACACAGAAAGAATAGAATAATATTTCCCCGTCTTCAGTTGCAAACATATTTGGGATATGTATTTATCAGACATTCATTATAGATTCATATTTGAAGTAACTGAAGTATTCCTTCAATCATAGAATATAAGTTGGCAATACGACGGAGAAATAATATACTGACATTTCGACCATCAATCTAATTTTAACATCTGTATGATCTCCAATGGACCGTCTTTGATCTTTTGTTGGTTTCCCTTTCCAACAATAGCGATGTTTGGCTAATCGACGGGATTTATACTTTTACGAGGTGAAAAGACGTTCGTGACGTGGTTTTGTATTCATCGCTGTCCTTGGCTATTTGTCCCCCGCCGCAACGCGGCCGGGGACTTTAAAATGGTTCTTGCTTCTATGTGTCCGTGCATGTCTGTTCAAATACTTCGCAAGCGATAACTTCCAAATGCTTTATCGGATTCCTCCGAAATTTGGCATCTGCATTCTTTGCGACATGACGTCGGTTGGTATTGCTTTTCAGCAAGATCCGCCTGAAGGTGGCGCCACTGCCTTTTGTTTCAATCTTCTGTGCTTGTCCGTGGATGTCCGTGCAAATACTTCGTAAGCGATAACTCCTAAATGCTTTGTCGGATTCCTCCGAAATTTGGCATCTGCATTCTTTGCGACAAGACGTCGGTTGGTATTACGTTTCAGCAATATCCGCCTGTAGGTGGCGCCACTGACCTTTTGGTCTTTGATATATGTTGGCATTTGTGGGAAGTTGATGCTAGGTCGACATCGGGCCTTACAGAGTAGTCTTTTGTGTTACAGGCCGTCATTTTCATCTGACGACGATACAGCTCACCAGTCCCCAGTGTAAGAGTTGTCACAGCGAAACAGCTCACCAATTACCAATATACGAGTTGTCAGAGCATTTTCATCATAGCTCTCTAGATTTGTATCTAATACCGCTTATGCCGGTGCTAGGGGCCGTGTGGTCATATCATCCAAGTTGCCACATGAACAGGTACAATAAAAGCGTACCTGAGATACAACACATATCACGAATCGTTAGATTCTTGGTATGTGCTTTAGAATAGGTTAACCGGAAGACTATACTGTGAAGTCATGTGACTTTGTCAGTATGTCGGCACCTCTTTCCACTTCCCTTATATGTGTTGTAATTGTTCCAATCGTTAGTGCATGTCCGTCTATGTTTGTTCAGATCCTTCGCGAGCGATAACTTTCGATCGATTTGTCGGATTCCTTCGAAATTTGGCAAATGCATTCCCTGCGAGATCGTTGGTGATGCGTTTCAGCAAAATTCGCCCGGAGGTGGCGCCTCTAGAGTTCATTCCATTATTCTGTGCTGCAAGTGATAACTTAGAAACACTTGGTCGAATTTCTTTGAAATATCCTACCTTTCTGGGTAACATGAGAAATGCTGCGGCTCATCGGATTCTTCTCAAATTTGGCATGCATGTACCATGCCAGGAGATGTTGCTTGGGATTGCCTTTGGCTCACTTGCACTCACAGGTGGCGCCACCTGGTGGCAACATCACAAATTTGTTTCCGGGTAATAACTTGAGAACCGCCCATCGGACTCTTCTCAAATTTGGTATGAATGTACCGTGACATAAGATCTGGCTTGATAATGCATTTCACTGACTTGCGCCTAGAGGTGGCGCCACCTGGTGTCAAAATCTAAATTTGGTTTCCGGGCAATAACTTGAGGATCCTCGTCGGATTCTGCTCAAATTTGATATGCAGATAACATGACACCACGATACCATGTCCCTTGGGATTGTATTTTGTCCGCTTCTGCCTACAGGTGGCGCCTCCTGGTGGAAAAAATTGTTTCCGGGCAATAATTTGGCAACTGCTCATCAGATTCTTCTCAAATTTTGTATTCATATGTGGCCCGCCCCAAATAACATGAACACCGGTGGGCATCTAGTACCGGCAATAACTTGAGGACCCCTCTTCAGATCTTTCTCAAAGTTCATATGCCGATATCATGACATGAGGGCGTCCTGTCTGTGTGTTGTGCGCTGTCCTCAGTGTTTCATAGGGTGGATGGAGGGTGTCTGGTTCCATGCTGCTTCAAAGATTTCTTCTTTGAAGTAGCAGGAACACAACTGGGCTGGGTGGTGCTTAGTTGGTTCGTCGTAATATAGCTGAAATATTGTTGAAAGGTGTCATTTGGGATTGCGTTTTGGCTGCTTACTCCTACAGGTGGTGACTCCTGGTGGCAAAGTCCAAATTTCGTTTCCGGGCAATAGGTTGAGGATGCCTTCATATTCTGGTCAAATTTAGTTTGCAGATAATATGCCATGAGTTGTCTCTTGGGGTTGCATTTCGGTTACATAATTTTCATGCTACACCGTAAGGAAAATATATTACAGTAGCAATCAACATTCAGTCAGCCATTCTGTGTTGATCTCAAAACCTGGGAAGGTGGAAAGACCCTTCTGCTTCTTACGCCTGTGAAGTAGCTGTTGCCACCCCCATGAATATCCCCTGAGACCGACAACGCTTATAAATATTGCTGCCATTTTGGCGGGGGACCTAGCATCCTCTGGCTGCTTGTTTCACATCAACTGCAGCTCGAGAACAGAGATAACAAGGTATACTGTATACCAGCGATTCCTTTCCGCAAAACCTTTCTGTTCTAGAGATTTGGGTTTTCAAACAAACATAAGAAAATGCCCTCAAGGAGATTTGCTTCAATAGAGTTGGACTAGAGTGAATGCAGACATATAAAATGAATTTCAAAGGGAGAACATACTCTCTGTATTTGTTACATATGAGTTTGGCTGAAGCAAACTGTCTCAAATGGTGGTGATAGCGCACTACGTGCACTTGATTTGACGGCCATGATAAAGGATGACACGTAGTATCGATAAAGAAGATTTCACTCTGCCATTAAGGAAACAGTATGTTACATTATGACAAATGGTAGGTTTTTTTGTAATCCAGCATCAAAATGATGTGATTTTATTCTAGGTGTTCTTATTGGCATCTCATACACTCACGTGAAGGCAAAACATTCTAGAAGATTAAACTGATACCAGAAATACAATTATAGATTCGATATTCAGTAGTCAGTCTTTGTCCATCGAGGAGTTATGCGTCCTTAATCAAAAGGACATTTTTCATACGACAACATTACCAATGATGCTGGCATATACATGACACTAAATTCATCAGATCTGTGTGTGTCACTGGTCAATACGTTTCATATATCCGAATGACCAGTTTTACTAATTCATATTATTAGTTTATATCTGTACGAATGACCAATTTTCAAATCCATCCCTGAACAAAATTATTTTATTCTACATCATATGCTGAATCTTTCTCTAAGGGTATATTGCACCTGTCACTCCTTGGTTATGATTGCTCATAAGAACATCATGATTATCTGGTGTACACGTTACATAAACCCTTCAATCCACTTTAACATATCCAGTTAATACGATATAATATAACATAAATTACATCAATAATATATCTTCTCAAAGGAAATACGAAATATCTGGAAATGCGGTATTCTGTATAGGTCTTTGGATTATGGACGCGGATATTCTTTAATGGATAGGTCTTTGGATTATGGACGCGGATATTCGTTAATGGACGACGGCTGAATTATGAATGACGGGACTAGACGCTTGTAATCGTAAACAATAAGGTATTATTTTTAAGTAACTTTCCAAATTTACCTGATTTGCAAAGCAAATAAATGGAAAGGGATGAAGGAAGAAAGCGACCATTGACTCACAGAAGATCTTCCGGGAGAAGTGGAAATTTGAATATTGAATGACGGACTAGATACTTGTATTGATTTGTTGACCTTAGGGATAGCTGTCCCCTTAGAGGCAGTTTTTGCACCCCCGTGACAATTTATCGTCTGTATCAATAAATATACAAGATAGCCATAATAAACTATATATTTTATGAAAGCGTACATCGTAGGGATTCCAACTATAACCGACGCTGCTACTGTGTAGAAAATATTCAAATTTTAAAAAATTAAAATGTAAACAATAGAGTTAATTTTTCAATTGAAATTTCTTGAAAACTGTTGGTCTTGTTTCAACTTTTTTTTAATTTTTGCCTGGTTTTGTTTTTACAGCTATTTTACTAAAATAAATTGAAAAAAGCGTACTATTTTACGGTCGTTTGTCTTAAAAGTTGAATAATTAAAAAACTAATCCGAACTTGAGAAATTGAGATAAAGTTTACTAGATCACCTTATAAGTAACAAGCATGCCAAATTTCAAAAGCGTAGCATGGATACTTTTCGAGAAATAAACGTTTAAATCTCGGATTTTGTACAAAAACGAAAGGCTAGAAATCGGACAAAATGTGTCCAGCTATACATCTGATGAATTAATCCAAATTTTTCGCTTGAATTCTATTGTCAAATACATTTTTATTCTGTCTAATGGGATCTACTCGAATTCCTGTTTATTCTGGATAACTATTACACTAAGTTGTTTTCATCAAGGCGGTTTAAAGTCCAATTTAAACTTTAAAAACTTGCTAAAACTTGTTCAGCTGAGAATCGTTCACACCTGTGCAGATCACTTCACGGCGGGTGTCTGAGTGAAGTGTCACTGTTTTGATTAGAAACAAAAATACGGATGCTTGCATGGTTTTGATCAAAAGGGGGTAGATTAATGTAAATAAGTAGGACTAATAGATAATTATCTTACCATAATACTGCGAAAATGAATTTTGGAAAGGGAAATTGAACAGACAAAAATAATAGTAGCCAAGCCCAAGCTAAGGCAATTTGTTTAATTGTTCCAGTTCCTCGGAAACAAAATTTTTAATCCTAATATTGAAGCACTTCTATTTATAATTTTGATTTAATTTTTTTTACCAAATGTTTGAGGAAATAGTGAATATTTGAATGCAGAAATAAAACAAAATGACTAATTTTGACCCTCTACGGGGACAGCTATCCTTAACATGTCACACATCGCTTCTCACTATTGCATATTCAGGGAAATGTAATCTTCAGTGATTCTGATTTCTTGTATCCCTAATGTCCTTGACCTTTGATCTTTCGATCTCAATAGGTCATTTGCTTGCTATCAAATTGAGGTATTTAAGTTTAATCACAATTTACATCCAGGGACCAGGGTAAAAATGCAATATTTTGAATAATTCCTTGTTTGATAGTGCAACCGTGATATTGAACTTTACATATTTTACGTTTGATAATTTCAGTACATGGCATATCATCTCTGACTGATGTATTCACTCAAACATAAACTAAACTTTGAAGATTTCGTGATTTTTGGGTCACTTCGACATTTGACTTAATGACTTCCATATTGGAGGTCATCAGCGAGAACCTATAGTTATCCTCTTCAGATTTGAATGAAATCAGTTGAAATTGTTAGAAAGTTAGAGAACTAAATAAGAAAAGCGGGGAGGAGAAAAAGAATGTGCATTCTATAGGAGTTAGCCAGCTATAGCTGACGTTATCTGTGATATGACGTTTCGGTAACGGGAACACTGGTTTGTGTACGTGGAACATAACTATCTTTTCAACATCGTTGTACAATGTTAACCAATTTTGTCTAATGAATAGGATTTCCCATTTTATTATTTCTAGCTTACACATATCTAGATTTGTTAGTGAGGTAGATATGTGAAATAATTGTGGCTTTTGTGGTAAAAGCACCAAAATTGGCACAGTTGATGATCAGAAGGTACTTAATGATTCCAGATATAGGGCCAAGCTCAATTTTTTTCTTTTATGCCCGTAAACTGAGAAAAACCGAGATGGCCACCATGTGCGTCGTCAAAATCTATTAAACGGCATATCTTCCTGAATACATGTCACAAATCCTGAATAAAATGTTGTTTTTTTATGTTTTCATACACAAGGAAGCCATTACTGATACAGAAATATGACAATTTATCATATTTTATAACTTCAAGACATGCGTTCAGAATATCTATATTAACAAGTCCATATCTGATCAATTTGATGATCAGTAGACACTAAACAATTTAAGATACAGTGTCATTACGATTTTGTGCAATATCAGCTATATGTGTGAACATCAAAGATTGTGTCCATACGATTCACACATAACAAAAAGTCCCATATCGTAGTCACTTAAGAACATACATATCTGAATACAATATTATTTTCTATATGTTTTCATAAACACAAAACATCGGGCAATCGACAGAAATCCATTGCAATCATAATTATATACGAATGCATGCGAAATAGCTCCAGTTTATGAACAAAACCCAAAATTTTGTCCGATCCCCTAAGCAAATATCATTATATGAACATTCTTATTATTTTTCCAGATATACGACTTCCAATATCGAACTGCACCGAAAACCAACATAGATACGCCATTGAGAAACGCCACAATCAAGGAAACCAAAGCAACATATTATTATGACAAATAAATCTGTGTTTCTCTTCTTGCAGATGACTGATTAGAACCACCATGCCAGTGAAGAAGCGATGTAAGATTGTACAAGATGACAGTCTGCAACCATCTACGTCGACGGCCGACCATCACCATATGGATTTGAGGCGTTGTGCTCTGCGCCAAGTACATTCACCAGAAGTGCTCCACTGCCCAGCAAGGTCGGATAGGACAGATGTTGGGACTGGGCATGACCGTGTGGGTGACATTTTAACAAAGTTCCGAGACTTAGGCGAACAGCCAATTTCTGTGGACATAGCTCTGTTAGATGATGGCAATGGAATCTCTCAAACACTTGCCAAACATCGTGCAGAGGGGCACTCTCTATTGCACCTTCGTCACAGAAGAAACATGTGTCACCTTTTGATGTTACATCTTCGCATGCAACATGGCACCGCGGGTTGGGCGATCTCTGGTGTCACCTTCACATGGAGGTATTGTTCGCGACTCTAGTCGTCCCAGTCGAGTTGAAGAACATTTCAAACGGCAAGATGTGTGCCATTGGGCACTATGTTTGGCAAGTGTCTGAGAGATTCCATCGCCATCATCTAACAGAGCTATGTCCACAGAAATTGGCTGTTCGCCTAAGTCTCGGAACTTTGTTGAAATGTCACCCACGCGGTCATACCCAGCCCCAACATCTGTCCTATCCGACCTTGCTGGGCAGTGGAGCACTTCTGATGAATGTACTTGGCACAGAGCACAACGGCTCCAATCCATATGGTGATGGTCGGCCGTCGACGTAGATGGTTGCAGACTGTCATCTTGTACAATCTTACATCGCTTCTTCACTGGCATGGTGGTTTTAATCAGTCATCTACAAGAAGAGAAACACAAATTTATTTGTCATAATAATATGTTGTTTTGGTTTGCTTGATTGTGGCGTTTCTTGATGGCGTATCTATGTTGGTTTTCGATGCAGTTTGGTATTGAAAGCCTTATATCTGGAAAAATAATAAGAATATTCATATAATGATATTTGCTTAGGGGATCGGGCAAAGTTTTGGCTTTTGTTCATAAACTGCAGCTATTTCGCTTTCATTCGTATATAATTATGATTGCAATGCATTTCTGTCGATTGCCCGATGTTTTGTGTTTATGAAAACATATAGAAAATAATATTGTATTCAGATATGTATGTTCTTAAGTGACTAAGATATGGGACTTCTTGTTATGCTTGAATCGTATGGACACAATCTTTGATGTTCACACATATAACTGATATTGCACAAAATCGTAATGACACTGTATCTTAAATTGTTTAGTGTCTACTGGTCATCAAATTGATCACATATGGACTTTTTAATATAGATATTCTGAACGCATGTCCTGAAGTTATAAAATATGATAAATTGTCATATTTCTGCATCAGTAATGGCTTCCTTGTGTACGAAAACATATAAAACAACATTTTATTCATGTTTTTGTGACATGTATTCAGGAAGATATGCGGTTTAATAGATTTTCATGACGCACATGGTGGCCATGTTGGATTTTCTCAGTTTACGGGCATAAAAGAAAGAAATGAGCTTGGCCCTATATCTGGAATCATTAAGTACCTTCTGATCATCAACTGTGCCAATTTTGGTGCTTTTACCACAATTGTTTCACATATCTGCCTCACTATGGTGGCCATCTTGGATTTTGCCATTTTTGGGCATCCACGGAGAAAATTTAGCTTGGCCCTATATCTAAAATCGTTTATTATGTAATAAACTTCAAATGTGCCAATTTTGGTGCTTTTACCACCAAACCCACAATCCTCCTGTACTTTGCCACATATCCGCCCCACTATGTGTTATCTGTACGAAAGCGTGTCTCATGTGAGTCGGTGGAAATGCAAACACGAACAAGTACAACAGTAGCTTTCGAGCCAAGTGCTGATATTAATAGTAATGAACATTCACAGACAATAACCATGGCGATAGCTTTCTGGCATGCAATCTAATAATATTCTACCGTGAAAGCGAATTATTAAAATAAAGTACAATTAGATTAAGTTCACCTCGGAAAGTTTCATGTTAACATTTATGTATACAATTTGTGTATAATCTGCCGTATAGATCAATACGTCTTTCGTCTGAAAACGGATGTTATTTCCTTTGGGGCTTCACCTTAGACTGTACGCCGTCGACAGACCCATCAGTATCGCGCTAACGTTTCCATTGGTCAATGTCTGAGAGGTGCCATGCAACCTGTCACCGGCGTTCCGAACTGGAGAACCGGTGGTCACATAACAAAGGAGTGAAACATTACGAGAACTAATATTTACATCTAAGCCGTTCCCAAATGGCGTATCAAAATAGATAGAATGGCCGACTGTCACGGCGTTGGATTCCCTAACGGTTAATGACTTTGTTAATTTGAATACGGCAAGAATGTAATGTATTACCTACTTGCTTGTATGTCTTCACGCAGAACGCTAATGCTACTCAATCAATGTTCCAATCTCGAAGGTCTGATACAGCTGTATTAGCACATATATGCCGTTTACCCAAAAGAGAGTTTAACATTTAGGCATTTGGAATTTTTGTATTCCGGGCCGTATAAATATAGTGGTTTGATTTGCTCCAGCTTCGGCTACAATCCTCGGTATGCTCACAGGTGCACCAATCACATTGTCGGTAATTATCCCAACGTCGGTGAAACATTGCCTACATACCAATCGATTTCCCCTCGTTGAACAGCTGAAACTTTCTGGATTTGATATTAGGAATGTTAAGCGGTGAGATAATTATATCTCGGTATGTTTATATATGCACATGGTATTGCTAATCCCTCGCGGTTTTAGCTTGTGTATTGTGGTTTTTAATTCTTTGAGCTTTTCGTTCCATGCTCACATCACCAATAAGATTAGGTCAAATTTCATAGCAAAGGGTGGCACCTTTGAAACCGAACTTTCCGCATATAGTGGTTGTCTGCCTAGCCTTGTGACGATATCCACTAATAACAGGCTCGTGACCAATAACCTAAGTCTTAAAGATGCCATCTTTCCTATTCATTTTCATTGATCGTTTACGGTAATTTTATGACGAATCCATATTCGCATTTATTTGTTATTTGGATTAGTTCTCATGTCTTCATTTGTTCTAGCTAATTGTAGTTACTTCTATTCAATACATGCAAGGTAGGTTACGTTCAGAGCAGACCGGTTCAGGATGATAACGTTAGATTGTGACCATCAAATATTTATTCAAATGCTGTGAGAAGTTGTGCCATAATTCAATGTGGTCATTCGCAGACATGGGAAATCTGTTCTCTGATAGCCTGTATCCTAAAACAATATAAATTGAAAATATTCCATGCAGTATATGCGGAATTATAACTCAAAATTACTAGTCAAAGACGTACACACCACACAAAGACATGTGCGCTGATCGGCATTGAGCGTACGTTGAAGGTCACTGGTAGCATACTATGAAAATATAACAGCCATTTAGTGTTACCTTATTTACATAGTTAGATATAGGCGTCATATTTGCCATTTTTCGTCGACAGCCATGAAGTGTGTCAGCCATGTATAACTTCTTGCCTTTTTTTCAATTGCGAGGCCTCCGTTATATATGAAACCGTATGACGAAAACACTTATTCTTATAACGATGTGTCCCGTAACTGAATTATGTGCAGTGGTAGTCTATGGATATCAGTATTAAACTACGACAATGTTAGTTCTACCCCCCGCAATGAAGTTAGGGGGAGTATACTGGAATCGGATTGTCCGTCTGTCTGTAGACACAATTTTGTCCGGACTACTCCTCCTAAGATTTTGCTTCTATTTGAATGGAACTTTACATATGTGTTACCTATGATTTGAAGATGTGCATGTCCTATTTACAAGGCGAAATTATAATTTTTGACATGTTTATGACGTTTTGAACTTTTTAGGACTTCGTCATTTTCAGGATCTTTTCTCATGTAGAGACAGGTTTCTAGTGTAATCAATTACTCCTACTATTTTCATCAGAAGGTTCTGAAACTTTCTAGACATGTTTGAAGATTTGCATCTCCTATTTGTGACATGAAATATTAATTTTTGTCAAAATTACCCAGACGATTTTCTGCATACATTCCAATATATAGAGCATGTTCTTGTGTAATTAACTAGTCACACAGTTATTACTGGATGTTTCTGAAACTTTGTACACATGTTTAATATGGTTCGAAGATGTGCATCTCTTATTTATGACCTGAAATATTTGGTCAAAATTACCAGGCCGTCAAATGTAATACTCCTCCTAAGATTTTGCTTCTATTTGAATGGAACTTTACATATGTGTTACCTATGATTTGAAGATGTGCATGTCCTATTTACAAGGCGAAATTATAATTTTTGACATGTTTATGACGTTTTGAACTTTTTAGGACTTCGTCATTTTCAGGATCTTTTCTCATGTAGAGACAGGTTTCTAGTGTAATCAATTACTCCTACTATTTTCATCAGAAGGTTCTGAAACTTTCTAGACATGTTTGAAGATTTGCATCTCCTATTTGTGACATGAAATATTAATTTTTGTCAAAATTACCCAGACGATTTTCTGCATACATTCCAATATATAGAGCATGTTCTTGTGTAATTAACTAGTCACACAGTTATTACTGGATGTTTCTGAAACTTTGTACACATGTTTAATATGGTTCGAAGATGTGCATCTCTTATTTATGACCTGAAATATTTGGTCAAAATTACCAGGCCGTCAAATGAATTTCTTCAAATATTCATGTAATGAGTGCTGATAACCTGCTCAGCAAGCAGTATTTTACATTATAATATTCCATCATTATACCCCCCCCCCCTCGCTGGGGGAGGGGTACAGGATCGGCTTGTCCATCCTGTAGATGCAATTTTGTCCGGACTAATGCTCCTAAAATTTTGCTTCTATTTTAATACATTTACTATGCGATTCACCCATTTGTTACACAGTTATGGCCCTTCCTATCCTTGAGTTTTATTTATACTGTATTGAAATATTACTCGGAACGGGAGACTTTTGTCTTGCAGGGTGAGGGGTATCTCAGTTATCCCTTAGGATAACAGTTGCATCTAGTTTGAACTGGGTAAGGGTTATTAAAACTGGTTGATCAATACGACAGCAGCTCGTCGATGCCACAAGCTAAATTGGACTGTACAATCAGTTCGTTTTTGTGGTTACTCTTTACCCCCTGCTGCAATAGTTGGGAATATTTACAAGACAAGTTGATAGATCTTAACACAGTCATTGCTTTTGTGAATTTCCATACGGTTAACCAATACCCAGTCCACCCAATGGCTTGAGGTATGCAATGTTGACTATATGCTTTGAAATTGAACGCACTAATACCAGCGGAGGCTCATTCTTTTATACTTCATTTATACTTCATTTATAGCCTACGTTGCAAGATATTAATCATTCTCGAAATATTGAGTCTATCGCAATACAAATAGCGTTTCCCATATTCGTGAACAACCAATGTAAAATTATAGCGAAGATACCGGGCGACAATACCGAGTTTCAAGCAATTGGCAAATATGTATATCATCTCGGGGCACCGGACAGCGAAGTTAACATTTCAGAGTCGGCAAAGTTAAAATATCTCACGAATGCCAAAGCGAGATCGGCAAATTAGACACAAATATATAATCCTGGTCTTTTTCATAAGAGTAATTGTTATTTTGAACATTACTCTATCTTAACGGTTATTAAAACATGTCCCCAAATATTTACTCTTCGAGGAAGGATTCTCTTATTTATATATGAAGCCTGATGACGCCCCAGTTGTTTTTTTTTTGTTTTTTGGCGAGGCTAATGTAAATTGATTAGTTACTCATCGGATAGCGTCATATCATCATTTCTAACACTTTCGTTTACCTTCAACATCAGCTGGGACAAATATGACTGCGCTCAGATGTTGTAGACTGAAACGCAGAAATAATAAAATAATACTTTCCCGTCTCAGTTGGAACAAGTATTTTTCAGATAAAAACTTCAACATTCATATTTGAAGTATTCCTTCAATCCTAGAATATATTAACCTAACCAAACGACGGGAAATTAATATTATAGTGAACGAGGCCATTCGACCTTTACCCTGTTTTAAAGATTTATGTGGTCCCAATGGCCATGCTTTGATATTTCGTTGATTTCCCATTCGAACAATAACCATGCATAGCTACAACGTGATGGATGTCTCACAGGGATTGATACGTGTATCGTGGATAATATATAGCCTTTTTGTCTACGTTACCTGGTTGCATTTATCAAGACGATAGACCAATCTCGCGCTTCCCTTTGTTTATTTTCACTCCAGCTCGAGAGCAGAGATAACAAGGTATAATGTAAAGCAATATATCGATCCCTCGCCACAAAATCTTTATGTCTTAGGGAATTGAGGTTTTCAAACTAACTTAAGGAAAAGCCCTCAAGGAGATTTGCTTCAATACAGTTTTTTATTGTGCTTTATCATATATACATTTGACCGGCATCTTTTTCCACCAACATGAAACAGAAATGCTGTATATCATAGACATACCTACGTTCCCTCGCGCTACAGCGAAAATTAGATTAACTAGTTATTTACTGGTATCGTTTTGAAAATCCAGGAAACTCTCGCTGTGCTACTGTGTATGGTAGGTTTCGGAAAGAGGAGGGAGGGAGGGAATTTGGCTTAATGTCACACTCAAGTTTGTTTCACTCATATGGTGACAGTCAGTTTGGTTGATGGAGGAAGCCGGAGTACCCGGAGAGAACCACCGCCCTTCGGCAAGTAACTGACAAACTTTCACACATGGACCAGCTGGGCTCGAACCCGTGCCGGTTCAGCGGTGTGAGGCTAGCGGTCACCAGCGAAGCGCCTTAGACCACTCGGCCACCGGTTTCGGAAAGATTAGAAACTAATGTCCAATATGTATAAATTGTTCACATGTCGCAGTGGTGGCTGTCGCATATTTCCCAATGCAGTATTTTTCTGAAAATTGTTCTGCAGGGCTTTCCAGTGCAATTTTGATGTATCGGTGCTGCATTTTGTGGAGTATATGTATTTTTTGGTTAGTAGCAGCAGTGTGTTAATGCTACATTCTTTATAATTTTATCCCAGGATTTTCTTGTCAGTCTGATCTCACTCCACATTCCGATTTCTGTTTTCAGTCACACTTTAAGATTGTCTCAAAGCAATTTAACATTATCTACAGTGAATAAATAAATGTTCTAAAGTTTCTATTTCTTGACTACAATGGTCACATACATGTAAGTTAGTGTTATATAAACTAATTTGGTACAAGAATGACTTTGTTGGTAAATTATATGTAAAGTTTTGAACTGGGTGTCCCTACGACTGGATTTTTTTCATTTTTCAAAAGACATAATTGGTACATTTGATTTATAATTCAATAGGTTATAGTAGAGTCTACATCCCTTTTTCTGCCTTGCCAAAAATCGACAGTATACTTTCATTACTGGCGTTGTCTGTAATTTGGGGCCAAATTCCCGATTTAATCTATTAATCCATTCTCTAGGAACATTTTGTTTCAGTTTGATATATTCCAGGAAGGTGATTTTATATGAAATTATGAAATCTCAATATTTTGCCATTTGAGATATATTTAACATTACACTTATATCAACTGTTTTTAAAATTATCATTATACCAAAGATGTTCGTTGTAAATGTCTTAAAAGATTGTTACATAATACATCTCACGCTATAAAGACGTCTTTCCAAAACGGGTTGCTTTATCTGAACCGCCTAATATCACAAAAAAAAAATTGTGAAATATTAATCTTCTCAAATAACACAGCATTCATATTTACATGAATTTACAATTGACTCAGAGTTTCAATACATTATATTATGCTGACATATTATGGGATTTAAAAAGAAGAATATTGTCTGCGTTTGTCGCAGATAAGTTTGGATGATGCAAACTGTCTCAACAGTGGGTGGGACACTTGACAGCGAAGGAATGGAAGATACTTAGTGCCGATAAATGGCAAAACGTAGATATTTGTGATCCAGCATCAGAATGAATATGATAATATCAGGGTGTTCTCATTGGCATATCATCATGAGAAGGCAAAGCATCATGATGTCTTGCTGGCGTCATTGAAAACTGCTGACCGCTTCTCTCTTGCAGGAAACTAGCCTAGTTTTATGTATACTATGATTTGTTCTTTTAATTTGATGCTAACGCTATTATATGAATTAGATCTTTGGGTTATGTGTTGGTTATTATCTGATTTTCGAAGCAAAGAAATGGACAAGGTATAGGAAAATAATCACCGTTGACTGTCAGTAGATCTCCAGGCAGACATGGATACGTCGATTATACACCTAACATAAGGGCAGCCACTACTGCCTGAAAGTCACAGCATAATATCGTGATAATGAAAATATTCGCATATAATAGGGTTTTTTTCAAATCATATGTTCCGATCATATGCAAAACATTCACTGTAGTTGAATGGGATAACGTCTGTAATGGCTGTTAACGCTTCAATAGGACACTGACTAGATTAAGTTGTTACTATGCTTGTGGAATATTATCTACTTGAAAAGCAATCAGGCGCTATTAACATCGAATCCGCTATACAAATGTCTTGATTCACGGTGTTTGAAACGCCAGAGAGAGAAACTTTCGTGCCTTATGTGATCCGCTCCCACCAGTTAGAGCGTATGAAGTACCTTTAAGGGCGCCTTGTCAACCCGCTTTCACCTTTTAGCATTTCACTCATCAAATAGAATTTAGCGGGGAATATGTTCAACACTTAGGAGTCGACGGGGGAAGCGATAAACATGTAATGATTCTTGGCGCCAAAATCGGATAAGTAGACTATAGATACGACCATGTCTTGGCTACAATGTACCGATATAATGTACCGATAGCTATTTATGAACAGTTCAGACATACTTAGTGCCAATTAGGCTCTTGTTTGGCAATAGACTATGGACGAAATCTTGAGTCTTACGTATTAGAGTGGCTGGTGATCAGTGACCTTGACCATTGGTCTTGCTAATGCTGTATATGAATTAGGTCTTTGGATTATAGGAGCGGTAATGCTTTAATAGACGACCGCTGTATATTGAATGATGGAATAGACAACTGTATTGATCTTTTGACCTCCCACTTTTGCATACTCACAAAAAATGTTATTTTCAATGATACTGATTTCCTGTATCCCCAGTGCCTTGACCATTGATCTTTCGACCTAACTAGGTTTCTTGTTTGCCATCTGAGTGAGGTATTTCTGGAGTTCAATAACAACATACATCCATGGACTAGAGTAATAATGTAATATTTTAAATAATTCGTTGTTTGGTGATGCTACCGGGATATTGACCGTTGACATATTTCACCTCTGATAATTTAACTACCTGGTATATCATTTATCACTGATGTGTTCACTCAAACAAAAATTGAATTTCGCTGATTCTCTGATTTTATGCCAATGCGACGTTTACCTGTGACCTACTGACCTCCAATTTGGTACGCTACATCTGCGTGATAGTTTAATATCGTGGTCAAATTTGAGAAAGAAATTTTTCGAATAGTTGGACAATTGGAAATCTCGGGAGTCGGAAGGAAAAGGAGAATGTGCATTCAATAGAAGTTCGCCAGCTACAGCTTACGGTCAAGAAAAGTAATACCTCTCGGTGATATGATGTTTCGGTAACGCACACGCTGATATATGCATGTGAACAATAACTACATGTATCTGGGCAACATCGCTGGACAATGTTAATCAATTTTGTCTAATAAATATTACTCCCTATTTTGTTTATTTTGTTATTTCCAATTTATACATATCTAGATGTGTGCTATCTGTTTGAAAGCGAGTCCCATGTGTCGTGTCCGCATAAGTGCTAGCTGATATTAATAGTAATACCATTTCGGAGAGAATAACCATGAAGATAGCTTTCTAGCACACAATGTATTAATATTCTATCATCAAAGCGAGTTAGTAGAATAAAATACAATATGGATACCTAAGACTTAGATCGAAGTAAGCCTTGAACGGGATACACGTATCATGTTAATATAACAGCTTATGTATAATATGTCACAGAGATCAATATGTCCTTTATCTGAATACGGATGCTCATTGTTTCCCTTGATCTTCATCAGAGACATCCTTGAATATATCCACTGGTATTCTAGTAACGTTTCCGATGATCAATGTGGAGGAGATGTCATGTAAGCTGTCACCGACGTTCCGAACTGGGGATTATGGTGGCCACATGACAAAGGAGTCAAACATTGCGAAAACTAATATTTACATCTAAACCGTTCCCAAATGCGGTATCAAAATTGATAGAATGACCAACTGTCACGGCGTTCGATTCCCTAACGGTTAATGGCTTTGTTAATTTGAATGCAGCAAGAATGCAATTTATTCACTACTTTCCCGCATGTCTTCACACAGAAAACCAATCAATCAAGGCTCCCATCTCGAATGCCTGATACGGGGCTATTAGCATACATATGCCGTTAACCCAGAAGAATGTTTAACATTTAGGCAGTTAGAATTTCTGCAATCCCGTGTGTAGTTGTGTGACTTGCTTTAGCTCTATCTACAATGCTCAATAGGCTGATGGGTGCACCATTCACCTTGCGCGGCATTATCCCAGCATCTGTGATACACTGAATGCATCAGTTAATAAGCAGTTGAATAGCTTAGACTTTCCGGATATGGTATTGGCCGTGGAATGCTGGAAGAGGTGAGGAAATAGTTTAATATGTTTATATTCACCACGAATTGCAAGTCCTTCATAGCATAGAATGTGTATTGTGATATTTACTATTTTGTTCCAAGTTCACAGCTTCGATATCATCAGGTTATATATCGTTCAAGTGAGCAAGAAAGTGTCACTTTAGCTTTATTGGTTTTGAGCTTTCCACAGATAATGGTTAACTGCTTCGCCAGGTGAAGGTAATTCATGTATACAACACAGACTAACGCGAATACTTCATTGTTTGTATATATCTTTAAACATCTTACGAATTTATATCCGAATTTATTCGTTATTTGGAATAATAAGTAGCATGCATCCGTCTGTGTTAGCTAATTGTGATTACTTTCAACTTACTTAATCCATGGCATTTTGGACTGCTACAGAAATTTGTCCTATAATAGCCAGTCGTCTACAACATAATGAACATATTCGATGCAACTAAGCCGGAATGATAATTCAGAATTCTGGGCTGAATCTAGTAACTTGCATACATCGCACGATGTCAAAATGTTCAAATGCATCCATCTATACATTCCTGGTACACGTGCGTTAAAGGACGTTGAGCGTGCAAAGTCACTGATAGCACAACATCAGCATGGTCTTGAGCATGAGCTTTTATATTATTTAAATTACGTAACATAGCAGTCCTACCGCAATTTTAATGACCACCATCGTCCATTTATAAATGCTTGTGATTCGTCAATTTAATACAACACTTCCGTCGTATGAATCCCTTACATATATAATGATCTGACCCGGAGTTGATTTGTTGACAATACTCTAAGGGTAAGAAGATAAATACGACTAGGTTAGTTTGAAATGCACAAGGGTTATCAAACAGTTGATTAATCTACAGCAGCTCCTTAGTTTATCAATCGATGCCACGAGCTAATCCGAGCAATCATTTCTTTCCTGTTCTCACTATTTTACACAATGAAGTGGTTATCTACCACCCGCTGCAACTTCTATAATGATTTACATAGATCTGTTTATGGATCTTGACACTGCCTTTGACTTTGTGGAATAAACGCATTCCGTAAGTTTAACGTGCTTTGAAATTTGACGAACGCTATATATCAAATATCACAAATTTTGCTCCTTTGAAATATTGTAGTACATGTAACGTTGCTCGCAACACGGGTTCGGATCCAAGCAATTGACAATTATGGACAAAAACCATCACGACTATCATGGAAAGTTAAAAATTCAGAATCGGCCAACATTAAAATCTCACGAATGAACGTTACATATGCAAGTTTCTTCTTCACCGGTCCGTGGAGTATAACCTGAGAAAAATAACCCGATTTAGTCTGTGGCGTCCATATTTCTTTACGGTTTCACAATCACGCTGGGCCGGATCAAGATCATCGATCATGTATGAGCGACCTGAGATCATCGATCATGTATGAATGGCCAAATACGCAGTGTTCATTTTCAGCTTTTTGTGAAAATCCAGTAAACTTGCCAAACGGTTCACCAAACGAAAACCAAATGGTATATGAAGGGATAGTGAATCATTGAAAAAATCAGTGTGATGTAAATGAATAGATCACTGTCTAAAAGTATTTCTATTTATTTTTCTAATTTTTTTTTACCGAATGCATGAATGCATTTAAAGGCATAAATGTATGTGTTTGTATGGTGGTCTGTACGACCAGTCCATTTTCCTCTTCTCTCGATTATTGCAGATACCTAACATTCATCGTTATACTTACTCATTTTGGAAGTAGACGTCAATAGGAAAGTATTTTGATATTTAACATGGGACATTATTTAATGGTTAAACGACAATGAACCTAGATTACATAATTGGACCTAGATTATGCAACTGGTCCAAACATATTTGTTCACCGTTTTCACTAATATTTGTCTGTATGCAACTTCTGTAGGAAGCCCACGATGCGTAAGCAAGTCTTAATTCGACTACATGAGCAGCCTTCTCACATAAATAAAGCAAAAATGTCAAATACATACTTGACAGCGCCCCGTGACGTTATCAGCGAATTAGCAAATTTGGTTCCTCTCAGACAGGCAGATTTGTTATCATATCGATGTCTTGTCCATATTACATTGTGCATATCAATATATTTGAGAAATCTCAAAAATAATAATGAGGAATGGCACTTAAATCTCGCATCCAAAGTTTATCGGTTTTTTGCTCGGTTGGAAAAAATCGGAAAAATAAATATAAAATTATTTTCGAACTAGTCTTTCATTTAAAACATACTTTACCCAATGGTGTTAATGGACACATGGCACCCTGGTTCAGGCAAACACCATCGATCATCTATCCGTTGCACGATGATTGGTCCAGCGGTTCCGAAAAACAACATATTCAAATACTTTCGCTTAAAGCCAAGATGGCGGCCAAAATATTTGTGGCTGAAAGGCAGATTCTCTATGTTCCAATCAGTTTATGTATGGCGTGCTCACTTCATCGGTCCAGCGACGCGATGTCGTAAAATGGACCGCGCAATATCTTGAAGAAAATAATAATACAAGAACCATAATAGACTTCCAACCATACTGTCTTGGAACCCTAACAAGCCATGACTTACTCTAATATCCAGGCCCATTAGACGATTCTATCACAATGAATATTTTTGTCTTATGATGAGTTTTAGTTACCGAAGGATTGAAGTGTATATCCTGGATTTGGCCAAGATCCATCTGCAACCCGACCCAAATGTTGTGTATTGCACCACTAATGTCCAAATTTTAGGTAGCATTGTCCAGGTTGAGTGTATACACAGAAGGATTTATAGCAGAAGTAAGAGATTTTAACTATCGGTTAATAAACTGGGAAAACAGTGGGTGAATGTTGATATAATGAACTAGAGAGTTCGACCATATTTCATGAATCCAGAGTTCCCGATGGACAGGTTTGATATTTCTTTGTTTGTCCTTGCCAAGCCATAAACGTGTGTAGCTATTATTTCCTTCTAAGTGTTAGATGCCTCGCCGGAATTGATACGTGTTCCGGGAATATTTAGCCTTTTCTAAGAGTTGAAACGCTGAGTCGTTTTGTGCCCCAATTGTATATTCATCGGCATGACAGACAATTTTCTCCCTGTCCTCGGCTATTTGTACAATATCTGTAGTTCGAGAGCAGAGCTAACACGGTATACTATAAAGCAGTCTATCGATTCGTATAGATAGAAGTGTTCCGTCTCTTGGCATTGTGGCTTCGTACCCGTCGAGAGATTTGCAAATGCATGAACACGTATTTTGTGATAACCTTAGTTGTTCTACAACTATAATTGTATTTATCTATTTTCCTGTAAGAAGTGTAGTCAACTTTATGTTCGCAAGACGACCCAAAGACTACATTGGTGGGTCACTTTTCTGTTCTCTGGTATATATTCCTCAGATTCTATATCCACGAAAGCTCACGCGAAATAAATTAGTCTAAAAACTGTTATCAATCCCAAACGTAATGTTTCTATGTAAAATCTTCGTGGCCATATATTATTGATTGTAAGGTTCATGAGGGTGCAGATGTCCATGTGATCCCTCGACATTTTATAAAATAATGTGCGTTAATGGTTAAACTGGGCAATTTCTTCCTATTATTAGCATTTGTGTACCGGGCCCCAGCAACTCATTGCAAGTCAGTTACTGTTCATTGGTAATAATATCACGGTATTCAAATGATCGTGTCCTATTTTATCACTCTTGTAACTTTTCAGGTTTCGAATTCTTGATTTTAGATGATATTACTATTAATATTATTATATGATATTTCTATGTTATCAGCGAATCAACCATCACCTTGTCCCCAAGCATACGTGTAAGTATAGCCAATGATAGTTGGCAGGATTCTGTAACTACAGATCCTTCCAATATAGCAAATCACGCATGATTTGGGATTCTGAGACGTAAGTAGGCAGATCAATATTGAGCATAATGGAATACCAAACCAGTTTTCAATACCACTGTTTTTTGTCTCTGCCATCTTTTTATATGGCAATTTCTCCTGTAACTTTCCAGGTTTCGAATTCCTGATTTTAGATGATATTACATTATTATATTATATTTCTATGTTATCAGCCAATCAGCCATCACCTGGCACACGTGTAAGTATAGCCAATGATAGTTGGCAGGATTTGGGATTCTGAGACGTACGTAAGCAGATCAATATTAAGCATAATGGAATACCAAACCAGTTTTCAATACCACTGTTTTTTGTCTGTGTCATCTTTTTATATGACAATTTCTTTTTAATTCAGAAAACAATAGTTAGTGTTAGCATTAATAAATTCAATGTTTGTCTCTTACTGTTTGTCGAATATATCTGGTGACTCATAGCAATTGAGATATGAGTATAATAGCACTGAAAACATCTTATCTTGTCGTACCACGGTCCATTAATAAGTGATCACATTTCAAATCACCCCTATTGTCTTTCATTCTATGATTAGTTGATGTGGTTATTTTATATCAATACCCTGATCCTGTCATTAGATATGAATATTATATACGATAATTACAACGATCCTTCAAATAATGGCACCTGCAGGAATCGTACTCCAGTAATCAATACCAGTACTGCTTCTTTACCAAGGGAAGGTTCTGGAACGATGTTTGTTTATTGCAATTTGTAGCTTAGTTCCGAAAATGTTAGCAAGTGATAACCTAGCGTTCGTTCCACTATTACGCCGCATTGTCGTAAGAAATTAGTGATAAAATATATTTAATCTGGCCTCACTTCACCGGAAAAGTCCCATTTTTTCTCCACCTAGTGATGCCTCAAACAATCTGGTTATTATGAACGAGACTGTTAAATAGCGGTACCGACATTTTATGGATTATTGTTAAGTCCGTCTGCGTCCATACGAACGATTACCTGTACAGACGTTCAACCGGTGTTCTGTCTTTGCGAGATAATGTATTATTCCAACCATGGAATCTATTAGTGGACTTCATGTTTCAGCGCATCAGTTTGTTGGAATGTACATTTTCCTTCTCCTCTCGACTTTCGCTATTTAGTTCTTTAATTTTTCAAGTTATCGATAGGAAATTACGATTATGGTATTTCTAAGGTGAAAGACTCAAACATTTCGAGATCTATCACTTACAACCGATTTCATCAGGATAACAGTCACGCAGATGTCGCGTACCAAATTCGAGGTCAATAGGTCAAGCAAGGTCAAGGTTACTGTGGCCAAACAATTTGAAGTTACTGAAATTTGCAATTTTTGGCGACAAGCCATGGATAGGTAAAGGGCAGACGATGTATCCCAAGACAAAACTGAAGTCAAATTTCAAAGGTCAATATCACAAATTTGACCCAAAAATCAGGAAACCATATAAATTCAAATTCAACGAGACTATATGCCACGTGCTGAAATTGTCAAAGGTCAACGTCACATTGGCACTCCCCCCCCACCCTCACTTTGTCTGTGCTTTTACTCCAGTCCGACAATGTGAAATATTTAGTTCACTCTTATGGGGAAAACGAAACCTTTTAAGCTCGGAAGGTCAAATGACAAGGCCAGTGGGGATAATAAATCGCGAAACCACAGATAATCATATATTTGTGAGTGGATGCATTAGTGGGAAGAGATGTGTCGATTGTCCCTTACCATGGGGATCAAAATGTCAAGGTTACTGACCACCAGCAACTCACTGGTGCCGGAAAGATTCGTAGAATTGGTTTGCATGAGGTAGTCCATAGTGTCAATACTCAAGTGTTGAGATGGTGAAAACAGTGGAACTCCCCATATATTAAGGGACAAATAGCTGTCACACGTGACCTATGGTAGGAAGCACTGAAAACAGTGTTCCGGCTGTTCATAAGTATGAAACTTGTACGCTAAATTAAGTTCATAAAAGAAGCGAAATGCACACTGATAAATATCCAGTACATTTTGGTCACATAATTCAAACCTGTAATACTGGATGATCATACATTTTGATTTCTCTGACTAGGATTGTATCATAATTGGTTACTCCTAGAGCTAATCTCCGATATTAGATGATATGTGATTATATGGTATTATTATGTTATCAACCACTTTGCCCCAAGACTGTGTGTGATAGTCATGAACCCATGATAGTTGACAAGTTTCTGTACCTCAATATACTTAAAATATATCAAATCATGCATGATTACGAAATTTTGAGACATGATTACATATATCAATAACAATATTTCTTCATCGACACCATCGAAATGTCTTGCCATTCGCTTTATTAATGGCAATTGCGGTAACGTTAATAATGTCAATTAGAATCTATTAATTTGTGGCGAATCAGGTTGTCCTGATTGTAATTCACATCTGTAGAAATAACACAAATCCTCTAATCCTTTCGTATCTATTTCTTGTGTAGCTGATCAGATTTGAAATAACCTTTGTCATCTTATATTTTATGATTATTCAACGTCCCTGCCCCTGATCATGTGTTTAGGTATAGATAGGAACCACGATAATTTCGTAACTAAAGATCCTTCAAATAGAGCGTTTGAAGCATGATTCAGAATTGTGAGACCTGATGGAATTGTACCTCGTGGTTTAATGATGTACTTCTTGTTTACCGGGTGAATGTCCTGGCATATTTCAATTCATGAGTTTTGGTTTATTAGGAACCGTTTCAAAATATCGTTCATGATGCAATGCCGCGGATTGTCCGTTTTCTGGAATTCAATAACTTTAATAGGTGTACTCGAAAGTTTTTTTTGTAAATCGACAAATGATTCAAATCATTCAATCATGCACGAAGTCTTGTCTGAAGCATTTCGACCTAGCTGCGATCCTGGATGCTATCATAACTAATGGAGTATGTGCATCACACGATTATTCTAATAATCTTGCGGGTGTGGCGGGACGTTTCGTAACTTGTGTCTCGTTCCGCTTAACCCAGGGCTAGGGGCCGTATGAACCTATGTATTTTAAGATTCTCATAGTGTTCATATGAACAACCACAACCAATGCGTGACTGAGATACATCATACACTAGATAACGACTTTACAACGTATATGGTTTGGATTTAGAATACTGATCAGCGATACTGACTTGATATTTTTGGAACATCATGTGTCTTGCTGACATCATTGAAAACTGTTGACCGCTTCAGAAAATTTGCCTAGTTTTATGTATACTATGATTTATATTTTTAATTTGGTGCTAATGTTATTATATGAATTAGGTCTTTGGATTAAGGACGTGGAGATTCTTTAATGGACGACGGCAGAATATTGAATGATGGACTAGACGCTTGTATGTTATGGGTTTCTGGATCTGATAAAAGCACCATTATAACGTTAACTGAGGCTCTAAGCTTGCGGTACTAAACGACCGTGTGGTCAAGTCAATCAAGATGACCACTTGAACACCTACAATAAAAGCGTGGCTGGTATACAAATCATCACAGGGGTCACTGTTGGTTCTTGTGATGTTTTTAGAAATATGCCGTCAGTATGTTTGTCTGTGTGGTCATATGACTTCCCCTCAATACACAGCCATGTTTTTCCAGCACCCTTTTATTGTTACGTTTTAATTGTGATGTAAACCGAAAAACATTAATCTGTGCATCATGCATCGATTCACGATACCCTATCTATATAGATTACCTCGCCATCGGCAACTCACCGGACCAGCCCCAGACGGGTATTGTACGGAGAAAATGATTAGAATACCATATTACGAGTGAACGCTCTCTTTAATCTACTGATTCGCGATCAATCAGCCTGAATCAAGAACATTATATCGAGAACATTTTATTTGTCATATTTGTTATTTTTTAATATTATTATTATTACACGTGGTTGTGCATGGATTCTAAATTGTCCCCTTCAAGTTGTATTTGGAGCATGACTGACATGCGCTTGTGGCAAACAATTGTGCGATATGACTGTTGGACAAACAGAACATGTCCACTCATATCAGCCAGAATGACAGTTGATCCTTGAATTTCTGGAGAGTTCATGTCAAGTATATAAGAATTAAATTATCTTCCAAGGACTGGTCCATCCTATACGAGTAAGAAGAAGCTGCCAACATAGGACTCATTTATGCGTACATATAGTCACTGCTGTTTCGTCATCGTTTCACATGTTCACGTGTTTATGACACGCATTCTCTGGCTGAGAGTTCATATCTGCGAATATTTCTGAATAGCATAAATGGAAATATTGCTGGTATTTGGCATCGAAATGATGTAGTATAATTGCAAAGCTTTCAAACCAAAGTATCTGTTCAAACTGGCGAGAAAGATGATCAGTCAATATTTGGACTCCCGTTATTGCTTGTCCCTAGTGAAACGATTGAGAGCAAGACAAAAGTAAGAGTTAGCTTGTGCGTCATAACACGATATATTAATACTTTTTTCATGAAAATGGCATTGGTTATGATTGAAAATCCGAAGGCGGTTTGTAATTGGATGCAGTGTAAAACATTTTCTTCAGGGAGGGGTAGAGAAGAAAGCTACAACGGGATTAAATTCGGTCTAATATTGTGATCGATGTAGTATGATACAAGTCTCTGCAGTTAGGTGCAATGTCAAATCTGATATAGTACACATTAATGTGTCATACAGATCGATGCGTTTTCAATCCGATTTCCCGCTCCCATTTTCCCTATGAGAATTTATCTTACAACGTCTTAATACAACCACCGCGCTAACGCTAATATCTGACATTATGGGTCAGTTGTCGTGCAAACTGCCAGTAGTGCTACCAGGGACGTGAGATTATGAGGCTCGTATCGTGGAAGAGTCACACAGTAGGAGATCTAACACTTACAGCTCCTCATTTGATCCCAAATGGCGTATCAAAATAGATAAGAGTGTGAGACTGATCTGTTCTGCGATACCCAAGCCTTAATGACAATGTTAATTTGAATTTTACAAGAAGGCAATTGGTTTCCCTCAGAAGAAAGGCTTTCGTGAACGTGCTTCATCTAAAAAAGCTAATGCTTTCAACCTAAATCAATGTTCCCTTCGATCAAAGGCCCGATACAACATTACTAGTATATATGCCGTCAAACCGAAGTAGCGCTTAACGCTTAGTGAAGAGGATATCATGTAGTCCAGAAATGCAGTGGTGTTTTTTTCTTGAGCTCCGGCTTCACCATCGACTTGTAGTGAGTGCACCAAACACCAGGTAGTGAATTTTCAAAGCTTATCATATACGTTGGCTCATTATCCCAGGAGAAACTTCGCCAATCGGTTGCCTCTTGATTAATAGATGAGATTCGATGGACATTTTGGAGCATTGGAACTACGAAGGAGGTAGAAGCTTGGCGGTTACACGTCGAATGCTGTAAGGTAAGAATGGTACAGATTCATCTCCCAACTTGAGTTTTGGTACTGGGATAATATTTTGGCTAATAGTTCGTTACCACCAGGTGTTAATTTAAATAGAGCAACCATTTATCGACATTGTAGTGTATATTATGGGAACCCCGTTATCGCGTAGTATCCTGCGATCCACTAGCATTCTGCGTTGGTGCAAAAAGAAATATACTTTCACTAATAGGAAATCGAGTGTACACTTGTCATCAACCGCGAAGCATTTCGATAGTCATGGACATAATCATATACCACAAGGAGTTTTATTTTGCTCCATTGATTAGGCTCAGCATACCTGGTGTTAGGAAGACTCAAATATAGATGTAAAGTAGATGAAGATATAGTCATTGTCATGGGTACAGTTTGTGGGATAATTGCCTGAATAGGATCCATGGGCATTATATAATTTTCTGGTCACATTTCAATTGAAGCGATATGAAAGAGTTAGAAAAAGCAACCATGACTCTGCAGGAAAGCATTCCTCGACACCTCACATTCAGACCCGAGAATACGATTGATTCTCGGACGTAGCCTTAGTATCTCAGCCGTGCTTTTATTGCAGCTGTTCAAATGGAGATTATATGAAGTATCCACACGCCCCTAGCACCGGCTTGAGCGGAATTAGATACGCTAGCTAGGGAGCTGTGATGACAGATCAACTCAAACAACTCATTTTATGTTAATGGATAAGCATCGTGGACATCTGATGGAGTAAACGCCTCAACATGGGACAACCTGGTAATTCAGGTTCAAGACCAGGGCACCATGCCGTGCTCTTGTCAGTATCGAGGTATGTTGACTGCTTGTTCATCAACGTTTTCATTTTGTACGAGTTTGAGTGTGATCATCATCAGGAATGTCGATGAGCGACGCTGTCTTCATGTAGACGACTACTACCCGCTGGGTTCCAGAACTGACATGTACTTCACCGCTGACCATGCCTGGTATTTACGAAGTATGGCTGCCATCATTAATATAAATGTTGTGTGGAACCGGGTCATGAAACACGAGCTGCTCATAATGATAATATGATTTGATAATCTGAATTGCGACAAATCGCATTCTTTGACGTATCGAACCCAAATGTATAAGAAAGGCGCTATGTCATAGATAAGTGATGTATTCCACACGAGAAATATCAAACATTCCACTCGTGCTCATCTCTCTTGAAATGTTTGAACAGTCATAGTATAGCAGTAGAATTTGAAGGAAACTAGAGATAGCCCCAACGGCATAGCATATTTAGACCTATATCTCCATACAAATTATAACAAAATATATGATTACTATTTCGACCTCGAAGCTTATCCCTTTCTGAGAAGCAATATTCCAATGGGACCAGCATATGGCGTATACATATCTCACCTAGTAGCATTTGCTAGCTCCTGTGTAAAATGTGACCACTTAATCAACGCCACACAAAAGTATTGCAGAAACGTGCTATACCACCAAGCGCCTCAAAGCGAAATTTCTCAAATTTGGTGAAATATATAGCTGATAGCAAAATACTAGCGTAGCGCGAAAGATCTACGGCGTTACGTTTCGTACCTTGTGTCTAATTTCACTTGGGCTTGAGCCGCATAAACCCATGTATTTCAAGATCATCCGGGTGTACACAATCAAAACACAATGTGAACAGTCGCAATCAAAGCGTGACAGAGATACATCAGTCTCTAGAAATCATATGGATTAAGAATACTGATCAGCGATACGGATTTGAAATTTTTGCAATATAATGATGTCTTGCCGGCATCATTGAAACTGTTGGCCGCTTCTCCCTTGTAGGAAACTAGCCTATGTTTATGTATGTTACGATCGTTGTTGTTTTTTGTGTCTTTTTTTTAATATGAATAGGTATTTGGATTATGGACGGCGGAGATTCTTAAATGGACGACGGCTGAATAACGAATGTCGAACCAGACGGTTGTAATGCATGTCTTCGCAAAGAACGAATCCACCAAGCTTCACAGTGAAGTGCTGAATTTTCTTCCGATTTCCTCAAAAGCCTATGAATATGCTGGATTTCCATTTGAAAATTTGAATTGACCGATCAAACGTTTTAAAACTGGAATATATCCCGTGATGCAATACTGTTTCTATAAAACTCAATTGCATTTCCGGCGTGTAATATCAGATAGCAATCCCACAACATGAAGAGTGTCTGATGATGTGTGTGTGAGAGAGAGAGAGAGAGAGAGAGAGAGAATTAAGCTTTAACGTCGCGTTCAGCAATATCTCAGCTACATGTATACAGCGACAATCAAACAAAATTCTAAGTATTTCAACAAAAAATAAGTCAACAACCCAGTCTGTTGATGTGTGGAGACGGAAGAGTTTATCATAGGAATATCTCCAAGCACTGATATTCTCTGATGATAATCATGCCTCAGTTCAGAGGAAAGCATCCTCCTGACAGAGGCATGTAGTTTAGTTAGTGGATATTATCGGCTAACCTAACGGCGAGAATATGCTCGATTAATCAAGGAGACCGTTCAACCATCTCGGGATTGATATTTCATTGATACACAGTAGGCTGTCTGTCTCCTCTTTTTGTAAACGGCGTCTTGTCGGGATGAGTACGGGTAAACTAAAGTCCTACCTCTCTGAGGGATGAAGTCCAGCGAGTGGCTTATCCTCTTTTAAACTAAGGACTATTTCCTTCCGGATATTTTCAAATTATGTGCAGCTCCAGCGCATTGATGATACGGTGTATTGTAAAGCAATTTATCGATTATTTTCCACGAAACTTTTCCGTTCCGTGAAATTACCGTCTTCAAACGATCATATTAGTACGCTTCAAAGGGAAAACTTGTCCGTGATTGTAACAGATGAGCCGGTTAGTATGACAACTGTATGGTCATCACGAGTTGAAAACCAAAATGGATGGTTTTTATTTGTCAACGATGACAATACCGCAATACTTTACGGAAGCATTAATCTTCCAATATGGCAGAAATCGATACTACTAACTTGGTTTTTTGGAATAAATATTCACGTTTTATTCAGGAACGCAATACTCCAAGAGACGTATTCCAAGATTCCTAACCGTGTATACAGCGGAGGATTACACGTATAGCGTAATTTTTTGAAACCGGTAACCCTGAATAGGTCTGGATAACCCAACGTATTTGGTAGATACTGACTCGGCTTCTGATCAAGCTCTATAATACAGAAAACGACTTCGAAATTCATTTGGATTGAAGAATAGAGAGAAATAAAAAGTGGAAAGTCAATTCAGTATCCACAGTAAATATCCATACACACCATTCCCTCCTCCCCACAACTCTCATACCCTTCATCCTACGGATGATAACAGATTTGCACTCTGTATACTATTTTGGTAGCCCTAGGCCACGCTCAGGTTGGCTCCATATCTGAAAAATCTTCAGCGTATCAACTCAAATCTATATATCAAATTTCACGTTTCTATCACAAAATGCATGACTTTTCGGCTATGCTGCTGAGCTAAATTATCCTTTCTGCACCGTGTATTACATGCATCATTGAAATCATAATGTAAATATTATCCACTCCTGTGAAATGGTATATAAATGCCGACCTCCCCATTTTGCTCACCTATACCAGCACTTCTCCCTCTGCCAAAAGTTCACTCGATATTCTTATATTGTCTTGTCTGTATCAGTGCCATAGAAAGTATCTCCCCTCTTTCTGTTCAAGCAATATCGTATAACGCAATCGATATCAATGCTATATGCAGCCCAAGTATTTCAGTCAGTATTTCGCTGTTTTCTTCAACCAAATAACGCAATCTGTCCCTTCGTGATGCCTATGTGACCAAAATTATATACTCCAAGGCTACATATATGTAGACACCAGTAATTTCGCCCACTTTTCCCAATATTTTCTTCGATCAAATCAGGCCATTCATTTGACGACAGGAGAGACTGGACATACACCATGAATTCGCTTCCACTTGGCTAATCGTGTTAACTGGTTGACGAGAAAGGTCGTTGTTGAAAACAAAGGTAGAGTATAAACTGTCTGGTCAACACCGCATATACTTCCCTTTGCCATATTTTGATGTGTATGTCGATGACGCCATTAAAAATGACCTTGGCATTAGGGTATATTGACCCATGGCTGTCAATGTTGGTACACAATGATACTAAACGCGGACACAGTGTAAAGTTTCGAAGATTGAGTACCCAAGTGATAAGTCAATCGGGAGGAGACTGATAATTCCCTAGACAGTTTGGAGAGAAATTCTGGTTTGCAATTCACCATCTTTCTGGACATTTCACAATCATAAATTGACGGATAACGTGGTGTCAGTCCTGTAATCATTGTTCATCTGCTGCTGTAACTCTTCGTTATGGAGAAAGGAAGGTTGCGAAGAAAGAACAGTTAATGTATAACATCCTGAAATCGCCCCTGTGTTTAGGACACTAATGAACAGATAGAGGCAGTTAAGAGCAAATAGAAGCAAAGAACAAATTGAAAGACGATCATAGCCAATATAACCGTATGATAACTTATTATGCAACGCGCGTCACCGTGATGGGAACCAGAATTTTGATATCCTGCAATTTGTTATCGATTCTCTCGCTCTCAGTAATTTCCGGCAGTAGCTTAGCAGCAATAACGCAATAAATCAAGTAATAGCATGCGTTTCATCATTAAGGGGCAGCCTTATTCGAGCATGCGTTTCATCATTAAGGGGCAGCCTTATTCGAGCAATGGAGGAGGTCGGTCGATCACCATTCTGATATCCAGTACACGCTGGCGAAGAACATATTGGATTTTACATGAAAATACAACCACCACGTGAACCCAATGATACATAATCCGTGATATCTCTCGAAGTAATCCATGAACATTGATATCCAGAAAGAGGTTTCAAATCACGTTGGCGAAGAACGTACCATGTGTGATGAATATATGATATATGATGAATTATCAGGTTTAAAATCAAGCATATTATTTTATATTATGTGATTATATGGTATTAATAAGCTAGCACCTTATTAGCCATCAACTGGGTCCGAATTCTGTATAAAATATTGATATAACAGCATAATATGAAACCTAATTTGAAACTCTCTGGTGTTGAAAAAAAAACAAAACTAAAGGCACACAATTACATTAATTCTAAAATAATCCCTAATATCATCACCAGAGTAATTGCTGTTATACTGCATTCCAGGTAATGCATTGTGAGGTTTGTTCTACAAAACGAAGAAATTTGAAAATATACCCGCGAACGGCAATTAACGTGTTCCAAGTGTAATATTGGGTGTTTTGGGGGCCCGTTCGGGCAAATTGGTGCAATTTCCGACTTTGGGACCCTTCCAGTCTTCATATATATCGAATAACTTACATACAGGCGATTTAACCATCGAAAGCCATTACTTGAAAATGCGATAAATGTGACTGGTCGATAGCACCCACATTTGTTCATGGAGTAAGTCCGATATACCTTGTCCTATCAATCATGTATGCCAGGTATCACGTCTATCGGTTCAGGAGGAGATTTTGGGAATTTTTTTGCAAAACTAGGTCAAACAAATATGACATCCAAACGATTGAACAATGGAAAAATTTAACACTGCTCTCTAATGTGTGTGAACTCTTATTGGGTAAAGGTAAAGCTTTTATTCGCCATGTCGAATAACATACATACATGTATAGCCATGAGGAATTTTGAGAGACCTCGACCAATTGATCAGGCATGCCAAGTATTCCCATCGATTGGTTGAACGGTTCCTCTAGCGAAGATCTTTTTTCGCATAAAATCAAGGATTTTGACCAATCGGCTGTATTACATCAAATTGACCCTAACCACCATGTGAAATTTCGGCTTCATTGATTCAGTGGTGTGGACCGAGCAATGGCGGCAAAAATCTGACTGAAAAACTATAATGAAGATAATACCAGTAATAGATGGTTTTCAGCTATTTGCTTGGAACCCTAATAAAAAAAATTCCGGCTTGTCCACAGCATTCTGGCTCAGCAAAGAACAAAGGGACACCGTTATAGACTGATTATATTGATACGCGTTTTGTTATAAATAACCGCGATAATACAAGGAACTCAGTAGGTAATAAAGCATGCGCAGTATACAAACATATCATCAGACGAGTTGTATAGGAATGTAAATACAACCGGATTGAGTTAGATTTCTTTCTAAATCGATGTAGTTCCAGGAAAGATGCAAGGTCTATCGGGAATAGATAATATCTAACACATAATACAATCATGTGGCATTCAGATCGATGTGCCCTTCAACCGACTGATCATGTCTACAGTCCCCTTTCGAAGGTTGTTGTCTCAATAGACCCACTATTATCGCTCTAGCGTTTCCCGAATGACCTTATCGCTAGCGTATCTAAATCTGATTAAGCCGGTGCTAGTGGCCGTGTGGTTACTTCATGCATGGTTTCCACATGAATCACTGCAACAAAAGCACGGCTGAGAAACCAGCCTTTAAAAAAGTCTGAATATGAGCTATCTAGGGGGGGGGGGGGTTCTGTGGAGTTAAACGATCGTTTTTTAGTCGACAGGTGTCGTCAATTTTTCTCATCTCTTCGTATCTCACCAATTTATTATCTGTGGATTGTAGGATTCTGCTGATAGACTGTTAATCCCCGAGGCCTGCCCCCTGTACATGTTATTTATATATGTAGGTTTATTGTCTTCGTGGGAAATTTATCGCACGACGTGGGGCGTACAGGTTAGTTTTTATCTGTGTTCTTGCATTACAACACATATAAGGGAAGTGGGAAGAGGTGCCGACATACTGACTGCGTCACATGACTTCACAGAATAGTCTTCTGGTTAACATATTCTAAAGCACATACCAAGAATCTAACGATTCGTGATATGTGTTGTATCTCAGGTACGCTTTTATTGTACCTGTTCATGTGGCAACTTGAATGATATGACCACACGGCCCCTAACACCGGCATAAGCGGTATTAGATACAAATCTAGAGAGCTATGATGGAAATGCTCTAACAACTCGTATACTGGTAATTGGTGAGCTGTTTCGCTGTGACAACTCGTACATTGGAGATTGGTGAGCTGTATCGTCGTCAGATGTAAATGACGGCATTTAACACAAAAGACTAGTGTTTCCCATGTTCACTCCATCAGGCGCCCTCGATGCTATCCATTAACATCAGATGAGTTCCTTATTTACGCTGATCTGGCATCTGGAACAGCTCCCGGCAAATGTACCCAATTCCGCTTAAGCCGGTGCTAGGGGCAGTTTGGTTACTTCATAGTTTCATCATGTACCTGTAATAAACGCGCCGATCAGATAACAAGGCTACGCCTTCGAATGCTCCGTATTCTACTTTGAATGTGAGATACCGAAGGAGGTCATATGATCGCTTTTAATCGCGAGATGTCGTCAATATTTCCAACTCTTAACATAACCCTCCCTATTTTTTTCCTTCTAAATCGTCATGTAAAATTTGACTGTCGTTGGGAACTGGAAGATTATGTTATGTATATAGTACCATAGTGAGGTTACATATCTTAGTTGATCAAAATAGGTATAATGTTTTACTCTCCCGTGATTTTATCCCCTGATCTCCTTGTGCATTTGCTCTAAATTCGAGTTCCGGCTTCCATTCTTGACAGACACAATAGTGCGTCGTTCAAATTCAACAAGAGATATCACAGAGTGTGTAATATCTGCCAATACAACATTTCAAAAATCTTACCTGCGGTTGAATATAGCTGAGATTATCCAGGATATGCATAAATATGAAAATACATCAAAATGCGAGTAAATAATATATTGCAGATAAATAGATTCCTTCCTCTGAACACCATGTGTAATGGGCATTTCTGTTGTACGTACTTTGTGTTACAAGCTCACAACGCATACTTCATCGGCATAGAAACGTCGATATTTTTTATAATCTGACACATTGTTGAGAATTGGAAGGGGGATGCAAAACTATGTGATAGCCACTGCTATTCTTACGAAATTTGCAATTACATTTATCGATATATTTACGCTGATTGCTGCGACAAGGCAATTAAAAACTGTACTAATATATCCTCTTTTAGTGATACATCTTATTCGGATAATTATTCCGTGTTGCGCCATTATGTAAACTGATAAATAGATTTCACTTATAAGGCACCAATTATTCTTATAAATTTCTATCATATAAATATCCATCTTACACGATAAATTTCAACATAGATACTGAAATCACTTATTTAACGAGAAAGGAGATCTTTGGTATGGCATATTCAGTAACAAAAAATATGGAATAAAATGTAGATTTTGGCATTTTTATCGGACGATTTAGAAAATAATCAGAACTTTGCAATATCGAACATTTTTTGTGCGTTAATTTTTTGGATTTAACTATGTTGAATACATAACACTCAAAATATTTTGCCAATGATTTGACGTATCTGGTTGCCAAAGATAAGGTATATAGGCATATTTCTTAAGGAAGTTGGTCACCCACAAATGTTTAAACGTCTGCACAGATTTTCCGCGCATTGCGTGTTAGCAACGCGTTTTTCAGCAATTACATGTAATACATTTTCCCTCGTGACGCCATGGCTTTGTTTGCGTTGCATTTACCAACGTCATAACGGCGTATAGTTGTGTCTTCTTCAATGTATCGGAATGGTTAGCAAGCATAGTTTATCATGATCTCCATAACATTTTTGTTCGATTTCAGAAGATGTATCCTACGAGAAATTTTCAGGGAGGGTAAGAGTAAATCGCCAATTGCTATAAACGTAGACACAAATCCCTTATTCCAATAGGAAAATCAGCTCTACTCATCATTATATTTTTCCCAGTGCATCTGGCGACCAGGTCAATTAATAAACATTTATGTGTATTAATGGCGCTTGGATAGTGAGGTATGACTGACCAAAATGTGGGTACACTGTATTTTAGATTCAGCGGTTGAAGGCCCAAAGTGTTCTTGAGGTTGAAGGTTAAGCTTATGTTATACTTCCCCTCCCCCCCCCCCTCCCCATCACACACAAAAATATCTTCCGTGTTCACCTTTAACAAAAAGTCAAACTTGTAAATGCCTTATAACAGTTATAAAGGAAACTTCAATTATTTTCCCCACCCGCACTATGATTTCCGAACCTCTGCTGGACATAGGGCTGGAAAGTCCCAATTTATTTGTTACCGCTACTATTTTCCTAAAGGCATGGGGACCTCTGTTTGTATTACTTATTCAAAAAGGACTATATGTGTGTGCAGTATTATATTGCAAAAGGGAGGAAATTTGACGTGGGGAAGTTTGATTTAATAAGCCTCAAGCAAGACAAAAGTCCAAATTGGAGCGATATGCAAGAGGTGGGAAAAATTGCCGACGTCTGATGACTAAAAAACAACCATATGACTCTACAGCAAAGCTTCTCTCGGCACCTCGCATTTAGACCCGAGTATCTCAGCCGCGCTTTTATTGCAGCTGTTCATGTGGAGACTATGAAGTATTCACACGGCCCCTAGCACGGGCGTAAGCGGAATTAGATACTCGGGAGCTGTGATGACATCAGCTCAAACAAATAACTCATGTGATGTCAATGGATGAGCATTGAAGTTAGAGCGTAGTTCCAACATGAATGGTGAACTCTTTAAATATAATTTTAGCCAGAGCAGAAACACCTATTTATGTCAGATTCAATTTGTTTATGGCAGATGCAGACGCTTTATAGATATTGGATGATAAACTGAAAAATGAATATAGCTATTAGTCCCTCGATATATATATTAAAGATCCACAGTCCCTGATGGTCAAATTTTGGTATCAAGTTGAGTTTTCTCTCAAACTCGTACTATTCTCTCCTTACGTGATGTCAAAGGTGTTTATAAGTGTACATTTTCTCCCTGTCCGCAAGTTTGACAGTATCGATCTGTTAATGGGGAGCAGAAATAATACGCTATACTTGAACCGTATCTGGCCTGGACAATTTGAAGTGTATCGCAGCCTGGGGAATGCCGTTATCCGTTTGAAGATCCCTCTTGACCACCAGTGTGAGCTTAGCTGTAATCCTCTGCATGGAGCTCCATGCAAACTGAGCCAGTTCCAAGGTGTATTCCATGCCACGGAGATCTCACAGTGAAACATATTCTTATCGACTCTATAGATTTTAAGATTGTAAGAGATTCTTATTATCGAGCGACTACTTTAGAAGATCTTTTTGGTCGGGTGAGGGAGGACAGCTCACTAATTACCAATATACGAGTTGTCAGAGCATTTCCATCATAGCTCTCGAGATTTGTATCTGATACCGCTTATGCCGGTGCTAGGGGCCGTGTGGTCATATCATCCAAGTTGCCACATGAACAGGTACAATAAAAGCGTACCTGAGATACAACACATATCACGAATCGTTAGATTCTTGGTATGTGCTTTAGAATACGTTAACTGGAAGACTATACTGTGAAGGCATGTGGCTTTCTCAGTATGTCGGCACCTCTTCCCATTTCCCTTATATGTGTTGTAATTATGTTATTTGAGAGAAATCGGTTTGTTGCATAAGTTTTAATGATATTAGTTATTAACTTGAATACTTAGAAGTTTGTTTGATCGTCGCTATATAGCTGAAATATTGCTGAACCTTAATTCTCTCTCTCTCCCTGGTTCAAAATGATCCAAATATGATAGACTGTAAAGTGAAAGAAGGTCAGCGCTTAATTATCCGTTTTGGAGACTGAGTAGAAAGTTTGGAAGGGTTAAAACAATCTACGGATTCCTCTCCGTGAAAGTTTAGGTCAGAGGAATTATGGTCTTCAAACGAACGTACATTCTATGGTATCATATTTCAACCTCTAAGGCTAAACTGTTAACATATTATACCATGCAGATATATTGGATGATTCAAAGAGAGAAAATCGTCTGTATTTGTTGGAATTATCAGCCTGGAATGCCGAGGTGCATGTTCGTAAAGGAAGTAAACGGGTGCTTGGAAATTCATTTGGATAAAGAATAATGGCCAGTGATAGGAATTTTATGAAAAGAACATCATGATATCTTCTTGACATCATTAAAACCTCTTTACCGCTTCTCTCCTGTAAGGAACCATGTGGTTTATTGTTTTTATTTCATGAATCTTTAGATCTTTCGATTATTGACGCATAAATTCTTTTGTGGACGACGGCTGAACTTTACGTTCATAGTTATCGCGGAGGAATCACAGAAGACGTACGCTTATAATTCCACCAGTGATTCTTTATAGATGTAGGTTTCCATTATTTATATACCATTACCATTTTTTCTTACCATTTGCATCTACTTGGGTATTCCATATTCATGAAGATATAGAAACAATGAAACTTGTACTGTACACGTATTTCAGCTTTAATTTGGTATATGGTGTGGAGACCTATGTTTATATTTTACATAAGCTTAAACGTGCTTCATCGGAGTTCCGTCTAAGTGCTGCTCCTATTCGGATCGAAAGTAGACGATACGACAATGTGGATATTGATACTCCTATATGCCCCCTTTGTGGTAATAAGAATGTTGGAATTACACGACGTCTACGTGACACTGATAAGAGGAATATTTTGTACAGTGGATTGGGGAAAACGAGTTTCACGGCGTCCATTCATCCAGTGATGTGGAAGGCGAGCTCCATGTCTTGTTGAAATGCTTTTGTTTATGAAGATCTGTGATACCATCCGTAGTCGTATGTTAGGTTTATGCTTGGGGACGATTATGCTCTGTATTGAAAAAAGAATAAAATAATTCTCTATCAATTATTAATTTGCTATATCCAGCACACCGCCCTGGTAATAGTTTGGTAAAATTTGACGGATAATTAGGATCAGATTGTCTTGTTGCCTTTAGCCATTATTTAGTCATCATTCTTGATAATAACGGAAGAAAGGCCAGGAAGAAAGAACAGCTAACTTCCTGAAATCGCTTCTGGATCTAGTATTTGCTTCTTGATAGGACCTTAATGAGAAGCTACAAGCAATGGAGAGGGGATTTAAAACTACTATTGCCAATAGTTTATAATGTATTATGTATTATTATACCTCACTGTGTATTCGTTTATTTTATTTGGTTGACACCATCACGTGATATTCCGCAATTCTCGCTGTCTTATGAAAAAAAAAAACTCATCAATGTGATGCCCCACGATCTCGCGCCGATGTCACACGATCACGCGCTGACGTCACACGGCAGAGGCAATATCACACAGTCTCACGCAGTTATCGCCCGTGAGCAAACTCTTTCGTAGCATTGTCGTTTTGTGCTATCATTCCGCTTTAATCACGATGGCGTGTACAGACGGAAAGCGTTTTACGTTACCAACTGATGAAGATTGGTTTTTCTCTTTACACTGTACGTCCATTTATATTGTTCATGGTTTTTTCGGTATAATAAAACAGATATTGCATGCTGTGAGGTGTGATACAGCTCACCAATCTCCAGTGTACTAGTTGTCACAGCGAAACAGCTCACCAATTACCAATATACGAGTTGTCAGCGCATTTCCATCATAGCTCTCTAGATTTGTATCTAATACCGCTTATGCCGGTGCTAGGGGCTGTGTGGTCATATCATCCAAGTTGCCACATGAACAGGTACAATAAAAGCGTACCTGAGATACAACACATATCACGAATCGTTAGATTCTTGGTATGTGCTTTAGAATAAGTTAACCGGAAGACCATACTGTGAAGTCATGTGGTTCTGTCAGTATGTCGGCACCTCTTCCCACTTCCCTTATATATGTTGTAATCACTATTTCCCAGCTCTCGAAGGTGATGTTCAACTCGTGCTTCTCGAGCTGACAAATCGTGATATCACACATCACAGCATGCAATATCTGTATAATGTCGCTGTAACATGGCACAAAATAGGTTTGATCTACTTGTTCTCCCGCCGTTAGTATTTTGTGAAATGATCAAAAACAATAATGTGATAAATCAAGAAGCAAATAGCAATCGTATAATTCGAAAGGTCGTCGTAATGGGATATCTGCATTTGGCGCTTATCCCAGTGAAACGCCTGCTGGGAACTCCGTTGAACATGAATGACTCCGCTCCAAAAAAAAACGCATGACTATACGGTTTAGTTCAAGCTGTTACTCATGAAGGGCAGAGGTATTTTTGTGCTCTGCAAGATTTTTCTCTGGATCAGGAATGTTTTACAAATAACCACTTAGGATTTAAGACTAGCCTATTTGGAAGTGGAGCCCTGACAACTGCTGATCTCTAGTAGGCTGCTGTAGCTTATATGGGAAAGCAATCTTGCGACGATGGCTTTGGATACGTATTTTGCGAACACGAAAGGGAGGGAGGGAGGGAATTTGGCTTAATGTCACACTCAAGTTTGTTTCACTCATATGGTGACAGTCAGTTTGGTTGATGGAGGAAGCCGGAGTACCCGGAGAGAATCACCGCCCTTCGGCAAGTAACTGACAAACTTTCACACATGAACAACTGGGCTCGAACCCTTGCCGGTTCAGCGGTGTGAGGTTAGCGGTCACCAGCGAAGCGCCTTAGACCACTCGGCCACCGAGGGCCCGCGAACACGAAAGTCTCACCAAGGCTACATGTACTATATTATCTCAAATAGTCCTCTGTTCCACTAAACAGTTACAGGGATATGGAATGAAATTACTTTCAATAAAATCTTGGTAACGGTTTGGTAATTCGAAGAATTTTAAACGCGTACATTTGGAGAATAATTGCGATTAAGCTGTCTTGTAGCCTGTAGCCATTGGTTATTCGCCGCCGTAATTCCTGATCGTGGAGGAAGAAAGGTCAAGAACAAAGAACAGCTAACTTATCACATCCTGAAATCGATTCTGGATCTAGTATTTCCTTCTTGATATGACATTAATGAGAAGCTAGAGGCAATGTATAGGGGATTTAAAAGCTCTTATTGCCAATAGTTCATAATGTATCATGGAATGTCGTTGTAACATTACACAAAACAGGCTTCTTCTACTTGTTCTCCCGCCATGACTATTTTTCTGTAACGATCAAAAACAATAATGTGATAAATCAAGAAGCAACCAAAACTCGTGGAATTCGAAAGGTCGTCGTAATTCGCGATATGCATTTGATGTTATCCCAGTAAAACGCCTATTGAGAGCCCCGTTGGACATGAATGCCTCCGATGCAGATCCCAGCAAAAGCATTCGGCGTAGCTCAAACTGTTACTCATGAAGGGCAATGGGGGCTTTGTTCTGTGTTCTGCGAATTGTTTCCTGTGCAAGGATTGTTCTAAACTAACCACTTAAGGATTGTTCTAAAATAACCACTTAAGGTTTACTACTCGGTCTGGAGGGGAATATTGTAGTTCCTGTGCGAGAACAATCCCTCGATGATGAATTGGGAAACGTATATTTCGAACATGAGTGTCTCTCTAAGGCTATATGTGCCATATTTTCTTTAATCGTCTTCTATTCCACACAAAAAAACGAACTGAACAGTTACATCGATGTGGAATGAAATTACTTTCAATAAAAAACTTGATAATGGCTTGGTAATTCCGTAAAGCTTGTTGGTGAGAAATCCTGGTTTGCAGTGTGAGTATTCGAGCATTTGAACAATTGCAAACGTGTAAATGTGGAGAATAATTGGGATCAAGTTGTCTTCTAGCCTGTAGCCATTGGTTATTCGCTGCTGTACTCCTAATCACGGAGGAAGAAAGGTCAAGAAGAAAAAAAGCTAACTTATCGCATTCTGAAATCGATTCTGGATCTAGTATTTCCTTTTTGATACGACCTTAATGAGAAGCTGGAGGCAGTGAAGAGGGGGTTTAAAAACTGTTATTGCAAATAGTTCATAGTGTATTAAATGTCGTTGTAACAGAGCACAAACCAGGTTTGTTCTACTTGTTCTTCCATCATTAATATTTTTCGGTAAAAGTCAAAACAATAATGCGATAAATAATGCTTGCCAGATTCTGTATGTGAATAGAGTATTCCGCGAAATAATATGGGCAGTATCTTTACCCTGATTGGTACCGTTATACAGATTGATGGCGGTACATGGAACAGAAAATCGAAAGCGGGAAGTTTTAGCATTCTCTAGATGACTTCTTTTCTATTTGTTTTCTACTACGCTGAAGGCTTGTTAAATAATTGAATATTGATGACACGTACGTTGGCATAAACAGACAAAATACTCAAGGGCACTCCAATGATAATTCCTATATAAGCGACGCTGTGAATGATATTTACCCCTTTACTAGATTTGAAGGAAACTTTTGATAACCCAGACGGAACATCATATCTGGACTTATAAATTTACAAGAATGATATGGCCTTTTCTCTCGTCCCGACTCTATGACAAGAGAGACTATTACACTTTTCACATAGTAAACTACCCATTTCTGCGTAGCAATATTCCAGAAGGCGGTGTATACTTATCTCGTCTAGTAGCATTAGCTAGATATTGTGCAGACTGTGACGATTTTACTCGACGTCACAGAATATTGCTGCAGAAACTTGTCAAACAGGTCTCTACCACCAAACACCTCCACTCAAATGTCTCAAATTCTGCGATAAGTATGGTACACTGACGGTAAACTACGGACGTAGCGTGCAATATCTCTGGCGCTAAGTTTCGTAACGTGTGTCTAATGTCGCCTAACCGGGGACTAGCTGCCGTTTTATTATCTCCATCGTGTTCGAATGAAAACAGTTACAATGAAAGCGTGACTGAGATACATCTGCAAACGACTTGGAAATTCAATTCGATAAAGAATAAGGTGATTAGGATCTTATGTATAGAACATCGTCACGTCTTGCTCATGTGATTGAAAACTGTTGACCGCTTCTCGCTTGTAGGAAACCATTTTGTGTTTTACACGCCGCAAAAAAGCGAGGCACCAAGCGCCTCCACTCAAAGTTTCTCAAATTTGGCGATACATATCGCATGCTGATAGCAAAATACGAACGTAGCGGGCAAGATCTATGGCGCTACGTTTCGTAACTTGTGTCTAATTCCGCTTAACCCGGGGCTAGGGGCCGTATGAACCCATGTACTTCAAGATCCTCATGGTACTCATATGAACAGTCACAATCAAAAGCGTGACTGAGATACATCATTCTTTAGATGACGACTTTACAACGAATATTATGGATTAAGAATACTGATCAGCGATACGGATTTGATATTTTTGGAACATCATGATGTCTTGCCGGCATCATTGAAAACTGTTGACCGCTTCTCTCTTGCAGGAAACAAGCCTATGTTTATGTATACTATGATTGTCTTTTTGAATTTGATGCTAATACTGTTATGTGGAAACTGGAATAGGTCTTTGGATTATGGACGCGGATATTCTCTAATGGACGACGGCTGGATTATGAATGACGGGCTTGTAATTTATTATTTTTATCTCTTACACATTTCAAGTTGGTGCTAACTATCATACGAAATTTCGATTATTGACGCGGTATCTTTTTTTGTGGACGGATGAATATTGAATGTCGGATCTGACGCTTGCTACTAAAAGAGTTATATTCCTGATCAGCCTAGCTGTTATGATGTATTTGGAAAAAAACCCAATTCGAACCGACGAGAAACCGGTCTTTCAATTTTCATTAGTCGCCTACTTTGGAGCTTGCCAAATATCAATAGTCAGCTCCGCATAAATTTTCTTCTTTTTTTGCGGCGTGTGAAATGAACTGAACTCTGTGTGCCGCTTAATATTAAACCGCACACACGTGTATGACCGCATCATTCTGTATTGACTTTTGTCCTAATGAACGCCAATATATTATGACATCATCCTATACAATTCAGCCCAATGTATGAATCACCTATTATGGAGTTCCATATGGAGGGAATTACAAAGTTATTTCAAGCGTGATAAATTATCAATGCCACAGAGGAGTCATTTTGTAGAGTTCTGTTTGTTATACACGCGGCAAAAAAAAATTTATTCGGAGCTCACTACTGATTCTTGACAAGCTCCATTGTAGAAGACTAATTAAAGTGGACAGACTTAAGTTGTTTACTCGTTACGGCTCGTCTGTAGCAATTGGGTAAAGATGAGAACAAAAGAACAATCGATGGCCGATAATATAAATACATCTGTGGTTAAAATAACTGCAAAATCCAACAGGCAGTATAAAAATAGTTCATCATCAGAGAGAGGCAGAGCAATAAACTTCAACGGAATTAAGTTGGTCTAATACGTTGATTAATGTAATCCCTGGAAAGATTTAAGGCCGTGAAGTTAACAGGTCTATATATAATCTGATTTAATACGCATCAATGTGTCCCAGAGATCGATGGGCATTTCAATCGATTTCGCATGTCGGCTGTTTCCCTGAAGGTGTCACCTTAGACGTCTCAATACACTCACCAGTCCTGTTCCGTCATCTCTCGTTGGCAATTATTGGTACTGGAGTCGTGCCATCTGTATCCGGTGTCAAGGAATGTTGGTTATGGTGTTCATATCACGGAAGAGCACAACATTACAAGACCTAATACGCACAGCTTAATTAACTGATCCCGAATGAGATAGTATTTCAATACCGAAGTAGATAGTATTGTGAAAGACATGTTGTGATTGGCTTTGTTAATTTGAATTCTGCAAGATTGCAAGTTATCTTGACCGACCAATATATATGACTCGTACTAATATAAAAAATCATTGTTCCCTTTTCAAATTCTCTGTACAACAGCTTTCGAAAACCTATGCCGCGGGATCAAAATAGTGCTACCTGATTTTTAGGGAATTGGAAGTCATGCCGTCTGGAAAATATTAGTGAGATGTACTTGAGCTCCGACATCAACTGCTCAGAAACGCACGAGTATACCTTGTAGAGAAATACCCAGCGCGTGTAATATGTTGACGTTGTATCTGGAAACAAAGTCAACCTCACCAATTGAAATGCTCGACCTATATAGCTGATACTTACTGGATATGATGATGTATCATGGAAATATTGCAGAAAGTGAGAAAATTACATTTCAACATTTGTCTGTTCACCTTGCATATTGTTCCTCTTCTGTTAAACATATATTTATATAATAGAAGTACATACTACCACAAATTGTCAGTTAAACGGATTATTTGAAATTTGCTGACCTCATTATTATTACTATTATAGTCTTGCTCACTCCAGTTCATTTATATTTTATAGGTTACAGTATACCGAGTATTGAAAAAATTATCGCTGTGTTCAGCGCTCGCCTCGGAACTCATCTCTTCTGATTATATAGCGAATCGATATAGAGACACATATGGCTTTCTTTAGAACGGATCAAGCCTGTAAAAGTAGACTATGAAATACAATCTAATCTCATAATCGCATAGACATGTTGTAGTTGATTGGCGGACTGGGGTGAATATCTTAAGAAAAATCCAATTTAAGACATGAATACTTTTATATTTCTCACATGTACTTCTTCGATGTGTCATTTCCTGTTTAGTTCCTACCTAAATATTGTACTACAACACCCGTGTCCCAATTCCGACAGATATACATAAGCCTATAACGTTTATTCAAGAGCTCTTAAAGCAGATTGCGACCGTTTCAAGATACTAAATCTTCGAGACGGTTGAATATACCGGGAAAGCTCAATGGAGATAATTCGACAATATCTATGTCTTTTAGATCCACGGTCTCAGGTCCTGGATGCCCATTACTGTACTTTTATCACTCGTGTCCCAACTCCGAGGCCAACATGATTGGATGTATCGTTGGTCAACGATAGAAATGGGTAAACACCAAACACGTTTACTGATATAAAGTCTCCAACCCTCGGTGCTTCATCTAGATTCGTCAAGAAGGAAAACCATGTCACCCTGCTCTTAGATATTTATTATATTACCAGCAACTCGAGCACTGATATAGCAAGGTTTAGCTCAAATGATTCCTTTCCTTAAATGGATTCCGTTCCAGGGAATTGCGGTTTTCATACGAAGTAGGGAACAATACTTCATAACGTTAACCGCTAAATAGCTGGGCTAGCCTGCTCACACATGAAGGGATATCATGAGCGTGTTTCAACTGAAAGAGAGATAATCGCCTATGTTACCTCAGTTGAACCCTCCTGGTACCATATGCGAAACCGTGCGATCGTCAAATAGATTTATGCTGTTAACTTGACGGCGATGATACCGGAAGACACTGGCCAATATCGGAAACACTTACTGGCTAAACGTTTTAACTCTACAATTGTGGAACATTATGACTGGTGATCGCCAACCAGAATTCAGGGGTTCGGAATAATATGGTTGATACCTGATATTATTATTGACATCATTATTATTATTAATTCGGCAGATCTTTGAAGGCGACAGTTGAACGCGTAGCATAACATATCCGTTAAGTTGTTAATACAGGTACGTCCGTCTGTAGCTGATCGAAACCCTCATCTCACCCTCAGTCAATATGTTGTGAAAGAAATTGTTGCACATGTGGTATTGAATGACATTTTACCATCGATATTGCATGACAGACAAATGCTAAGTTTGTCTTCCTAAGCAAATGCATGTGTTCCAATCACATACAGATATATGTACCACTCGCAAATCGACAGGTGCCTCTTGGTAGCTTCATTCTCATATTGAGGGATTTCGTTACTTTCGGGTTTTTGTAGCTGAATTCAATACATGCGGTAAAAATATAACACAAGAAATTGAATGTCCACCGTGTTATTTTTGATTCTAAGATGCCAAATTGGGTGCATATTTTGGACTGCATGTTTTGGACTGATCCCATTGATATCCGTGTTATTTGTTAGCTTTACTCATTCATACGGACATGATTAATATAAAAAACAAGAAGCTCGAGATATCAAATTTTTGGGATAGTCTATTTTTGATGATGTATTTGGTTGTACCCGAAGATTTTACACTGGCTCTTTGATGATGTCAGATTCTAAACGGCATCATACCATAATACCGATTTGACCATACGAACATCATGTTTTCATCATTGAAAATTATCAACCGCTTCCCTCTTGAAGGAAACGAGCTTGTGTTATATACACATAATTTATTTTGTGCTGCATGGTTGAGGTTGATGCTTATGAATTAGGTTATTCGATTATGGACGCGAATATTCTTCACGGACGATGGCTGGCTTATAAATGTCGGATCTCAGACGAAAACGCGACTGTTCAGTAACACCATTGTGACCGCCATTTAGCATTCACACAGGGACGACCCTCCAGGCCTGCTAGGGTTAGGAGTGGTTTTTGGTGCCTGCTTGAAATCGGGTGTCAATAGTGTCGCGCGAATTATGGACGGGGAAATCCTCGATGGAACTGGCTAGCTATTGAATGCATACCTGTACAAGCATTTCTGACCATCATCTTCCCTCATCCATCCGTGATTCAGTGAATCATATAAAACTTGATTCAACATTTTGGGTTGTTCAAATACAACCAAATGCAACAAAAGCCCGACGGAGAGGCATCAAACTTGGAGAACAGTCTCCAGATTTCACTTGAATTATGGTAACTGGATGGCCACTATTTAGTGTTCTATACTGAAACATCAGGATTGTCTTTTCAAAGTAGTTAAAAGTTTATGCTCACACATGAGTAGCTCGATTGTGGTAAGCTTTAGTTTGAGTTCAGAGAGATCACTTTTTTATGTCATCACATCTGCCTTAATGACACGTTTTGATGTCGATGAGTAGTCATCGTACATACCACAGATCACTGAGACCATGGAGCTCATTAGCTCCATGCTGGGACTATAAAATCGATACACGTGTGGAAAGAGAGTGATGAGATGGAGGAGGAGGAAATGGAAAACCAAACTTGATAAAAGTCTGTTAATTCATTCAAATAATTGCGATGGAGAGATCATGCTTTGCAATTTAAAGAGGATTCTAGATATTTCCAATTCGCGAAATTGGCGCATAATTGGGATCAAGTTGATCTGAGTCGGTAGTTATTGATTATTTGTGGGTGTAACTTCTAATCCATCTTCATACACAAGTCGACTTCTCCGTTCATACTATGAATTCATACACAAGGCCACTTCTCCGTTCACTCTTCGAATTCGAAGTGTGAACGGAGAAGTCGACTTGTGTATGAAGGTACTACTAATCATGGAAGAAGAATGGTCGCGAAAGAAGAACCTCCTAAAAATTAGAGATCGCTCCTGGGTCTAGTATCTTTGTTCTCGGTAGAACGCTGGTGAAATGCTAGTGGCAATGAAGTGTGAACAAAAGAACAAATTGAATAGCGATTATTGCCAATATAGCCGCGTAATGACTTCTTATCCAACCGCGGATTATCATACATGGTACAAAGCAGGTTTTTTATATTGGGCAATTTGTTCCCGATTCTGTCGCCATCAGCAATTTCCGACAGAGGCTGAGAAGCAATAACGCAATAAATCAAGACCTATCGATGCGTGTATAATCTCTGTCGGTCAGTATAGTTAGGTTGGAACGTTAGTGGAAAGATCGACATGCTCTTTCCTCATGTGGTGACAAATTCGCATGGAAAATAGCGAACAATATTTTTGAGTGGACATGGCTTAAATGAAACACGTGAATCAAGAGGCACCGAACTCGCGAAATCTATTGAAGTAAATTGCTCGTGCAGATCATTCTAGGCACGGGGACAATAGGTTCCAGGGCTGGGAGATTATACATTGAATCGCGGTACCCTATTTTATAGTAAAAGAGAGACTCGCAAACTGAACAATATCTCAAAACAATGGCACATACAAACCTGTACAATTTGTCTATGTATATCTGTAGTCAAATCGACTGGATTGAACACCATTAAAGTGTTTGAACTTAAAAATGTTCATCATTATGCATAATATCGAAACAATAGCTAATACAGACCGCAATAGACTCTTTCGTCATTTCATTTTTTTGCAACTGCGCAGCGTGTGCGCAGCTTTTCGTGAACTTCCTGTTTGTACCAAGTCGGAAGTTTTTAACGTTAGAGAGATAGGCCGAGTGTTGGAAAACAGTTGATATTTTGTGCAACTGTACGTAAAATCATTAAAAAATCTCATGGACTACCGCCAGATAGGCGAAAGAACGGCTCCGGATATTTATTCACCCTGAACACAATTTAGTTCCACAGAAAAAGTACTTTTCCCGAGATATGACCCACTTTCAACCTGGCCAGGATGCGGCCGTTGGTACAAGTGACCTTTCGTGACCTCGCCTTGTGCGCATGCCCAGTTACCCTAGATTTGTAATGACGAACTCGGCTATTAACGAACGCACGAATAGAATCAATTTCTGTAGAGCAGAGTAAATTTCGAACTCACGGGAAAGCATGGTAAACGGCTCCCTCTTTGTTCCTTCCTTTTCCTATACACGGTTTTCTAAAGAAGAGGGCACGGATGCTCCATATATTAAATTGCTGCATCCCATTGTCGCCCTCTCTCACACCTCAAGGCTTTCTCATCCTGGGCTCTCGTCGATGCAGCCATCCAGGAAGGCAAGTCAACTTAAAATATAATCGTTCGTCATGCTCCATGTCTTCAGATGAGTGTAGTCAATTAGCACTAAGTATTTCATGAGAATGGTTAGATTCAACGATAGCAATGGACGAGTAATAGTGTTGCCAGCGAGTACATTGTCTAGAATGGGCAAAATCAACTTAAACTGATAGAATCAAACCGGACATTAAAAGACTATAATCGAAATTTCCACAGCTAGCTGGTCTACAATGTCGGTTTAATTCCGCTACATGAAATCTTTATCGGGCTCTCTCGATCCACATGTATATAATTGCTATCACAGCGAAGACTTTTTACGTACACAAAGAGATGAATAACGTATGGATACAATGTCAATACTACCTTACAATTGTTATAATAATAATAATAAAAACTTTATTTAATCTGTTTGGCTTAATTAGCCCAAGGCTAGTCTTCCTTAAGGCCCAGGGTTAAACGCTACACTCAACATTCAGCCGTCGTCAATGAAAATTTCCACGTCAATAATCGAAAACCCCATTTCGTAGGACCCCAGCTCTAAATGTGTATAAAATTAAGAAATAATATTCACAAATAGGCCTAGACGAGAGAGAGAGAGGATAGTTACATGTAACAAGAATAGTTCTAAACCATTTTCGAAATATTAGATCGGCCAGAAGCAAGATAGGTAGTTGGATGCCAATTATGACCGATCCATTACAAAATGTACTGCAGCCCCAGAGAAAAGAGAGAGAGAGAGAATTAAGGTTTAATGTCGCGTTCAGCAATATTTCAGCTATATAGCGACGATAAAACTAAATTCTAAATATTCAAGTTAATAACTCAGTAAATTAATGCATTAAAACAGGTACATACATTAAGAAAATATGATTATATTTAAGCTTTGGGGTGGTAATAACACTGGCAATACAAAGTTTTCCGAACGCGGGAGGTGCTGATAAGTAATGTAGAAAATGCCATCGTCAGGAATAGGTAGAGAAATGAAATAGAACGAGATTGCGTTCGATTCCCTGCTTGGCGAACCTGCTTATCGGGACAATATAGAATCAGTGAGTGAGTAAGTGGGCGAGTGAGTGAGTAACATTTGAGGGAGTAGATCACGTTCATTTTTAAGAATCGAAATGTGGCGAAAGTTCGAGTAATAACTTCTAAGGCTAAGGTCGTGAAATAAAACCAGGGGGTCACCATAATATTTGAAAAAAACATTGCGTGATTTGCGTATGCTCCCTGTATCATTGGGGAAATGAGCCCGTTTTCCTGTTAAAATCTCATTAGACTGATTTTCCAAAGTCAAATGTTGTTTAATTTACAGTACGAAAAATTATTTATATAATTCTTGAGAAACATGGAATAAAAATGGGGGGTCACCAAACTTTTTTAAATGGTGTCAATATAAAACATAAATGGAACCTTTTTCATTCTATCCCGGAGGAAAAAATATTCGTAGGGAGCATCTCCAACTGAAGGCATTTGTAAAACTGCCTTTTACTGGAGTTGAATTGGTGTGTATTTTTGGGAGAAACAAAAGCATAATCTCTAGACTAAGAAACAACCTTCATCCCCCGACAGTTGAATATAAAAATTCCACAATTTCGTTCGACATATTTCACTTCAGGGCGGCCATGAATAGGAAAAATGGTTCTGTTTTGGAAGATATCAATATTGTGTTCACTTTCATCCTAATGTGAGGTGTCAGGATACTACTGTTAGAGAATTCAGCCTGTTTTGAAAAATTCCCCAAATCCCCATGCTATAGTTCAATAGGTGCATGGAGATTAACGTGATCTACTCCCTTAACGTGGTATTCACAATTTTTTCATTCACATCAAGACGTTGTTCACATGTGCCAAGACACGGGAGCGTCCCTAGTTCCACTTATCCTGGACACCAGTATAGAATCATATGTCACTGCAAGTTGATGCTGGGTCGACATCGGGCCTTACAGACTAGTCTTTTGTGTTAAATACCGTCATTTTCATCTGACGACGATACACCAATCCCCAGTCTACGAGTTGTCACAGCGAAACAGTTCACCAATTACCAATATACATGTACGAGTTGTCAGAGCATTTCCATCATAGCTCTCTAGATTTGTATCTAATACCGCTTATGCCGGTGCTAGGGGTCGTGTGGTCATATCATCCAAGTTGCCACATGAACAGGTACAATAAAAGCGTACCTGAGATACAACACATATCACGAATCGTTAGATTCTTGGTATGTGCTTTAGAATATGTTAACCGGAAGACTATACTGTGAAGTCATGTGGCTGTGCCAGTATGTCGGCACCTCTTCCCACTTCCCTTATATGTGTTGTAACTGATGTGTTATATTGATATCCGATCTGACATACTCATTATTTCCCTTCGGAGTTATCATACACGCTTCCATATATTCACAGTTGTCAGGCTAACATTTCCGGTTGGCATTGTTGGTGGGTTGTCATGCAGCATCTTGTCGGAGTTAGGACTCGGGGATTATGGGGCTCCTGTCACGAACGAATCACAAATAACCAGACCTAATATTTACAACTCAATTGATCCCGAATGGCGTATCAAAAGAGATAGAATTCGCGACTACCAGGTTATTAGATCCCTTGCGCTTAATGGCTCTGTTAATTTGAATTCTGCAAGTACGCAAGTTATTCCCTGCTTTCTCACATGTCTTCACATAGGAAGCTAATACTAATACTATCAATCAATGATCTCGTCTCCAAGGTTCGATACATAGACATTAACATATACATGCCGTTAAACCAGTGGATTGGGTGCTTAACGTATAGAGAATTGGAAATCCCATGGTCCGAGGTGGTGTGGTACAAAAGCTTGAGATTTAACTTCGACATGTACACAAGTACACCATATACCTCGTAGAGAACGTTATTTTCTTTCGAAATAACCTACCGATTATTGTCCGGTTGAACGGCTGAGACGGTGTGAACGTATCGTAGCCTTGGACATACTGAAAACTCGAGTCGTGGATTATTTTCTTTTACGACACACAAAGGCACAATGCTAACTTCAAAAATCATGTGAGGTAGGAATATCCATATTCTAATGAACTTTATACTGGAAATTATAGCCCTCTTGAGGTTATTTATTTTAGCTAATAGTATTCAGTGTTTTGGAACTCGATCATATCATCTGGCTGATAGCTGAATATAAGAACACATCAACCTAATAAAAATATGGGTTACTGTACGGAGAACATGTGGCCTAATCTGTTGTCTTCTACGACGTTGCCGGTCGAAGCAGGCTCCTATTCCGGATTATGGCAAATATATGATGTATAAAATACGATTCAGAATTTGAAGTCTATATCTGAATCATCTTCTCCAGTCAATGGGTGCATTTTATCATAGGAAGCATCAGATCCGACGATCAATATTCAGCCGTCGTCCTTATATTAATTTCCGCATCAATAATCGAAAGACAAATTTCGTATAACAGGTAGCACGTAACTATGTTAAATTCTCGACAGAGTCGATCTTTGCTTTGTTTAACTAGATCATTCAAAGCTTAACTTTACGACTTGTCTTCGTTTGATCCGTCACATCGAAGGAGATGTGCACTACAAAGACTTCATTCACATGTGAAAGGAATCTTTTGAAGTTTCTCGACATCAATAATGCAAATAGAAGCTTTGCTTACTCAAAGCCCATATCTATATATCATATGGGTAATATCATTTGCGGCAAATATCAAAGTATTCGGCGCTTGTGTTGCTACTTTCATCGTTTTAAAAATAATTAATCAATGTTTTATACATAACAATCTTCACAAAACGCTTTATAATTGTCGAATATTTAATCAACTGCATTTGTTTTATGTTCATGTGTGTTGACAATCTCATTTCAAAGAACTTTTTGCTCGAGGAAGTGTTTTTGAGTAGAGCGGGTGTCATAAAATGGCCAGCCAATCTTCGATTAAGTAAGTCTGTATTATTCCCACCTGCATGAGATACACTTCAGAGGTGAATATCGTGCAATTTACGGTTGATGTAGGTCGGAAATTGCTATATTCGTGAACCTTTATAGCAGAATAAAAACGTGGTTTTATTGACACCAAACCGCGGGAGAAATCAATGAAACCATTCAATCGTTGTTACATCTAATAAATCTACCTACCCCAATAAGCAGATATTTCTTTGATTTTCCTCTCCAGTAGTAACCGCACTATATTTCGCATTGACTGATACACGTCTCGATTGACATATACGTGAAGCGATAAAATATATAGTTTGCTATTTAACGGGGAAGGCCACAGGCCTTTAGTGCTCTGTATGTATTCATCACTACGAAAGACAATTTTGTCCCTCTAGAAGCTTCTACATCAACTGCAGCTTGGTATCGGCTATAACAAGGTAAACTCAAGCGAACTTTAGAACAAAAAAGCCTTCAGGAAGTTTGTCTCCATACAACATTGTTCATGCCTTATACCATGGAGAAATACTCGCATGTTTTAACGATTATCTATTTGAAGGAAACAACAGATAGCCCTAATCATGACACATCAGTTTCTCTATAAAAATGAAGCGCGCCTTCTCTCTCGTCGACTTTACGATTAGAGAGATGAATGCAGTTGTGAAATCATAAACTATCCCTTTCTGAACCGTAATATTCCAGAGGGACCTGCATATGATGTATACATGTCTCAACTGGTTGCTTTTGCTAATTTCAGTGTGTAATATGGTGATTTCAAGAAAGAGAGAGCGAGCGAAATAAGGTTTAACGTCGCGTTCATCAATTGGCGATTTCAATCCACATCACTACTGGGGAAACTCGTAAAACAGGGATATACCACTAAGCGCCTCCACTCAAAGTTTCTCAGATGAGGCGACACATATCGCACGCCTTTGGTTTAAGCAGAATTTATTGAATCAGTCGGAGCACAATGATCCAGAGCACGTCATTGTGTCTCCCCGTTGTATATACAAACAGTAGTCATTATTCAAATAATATACACATATAAGAAGATGCACATATGTCGACGCATATATGGCAGGATAGCGTATATGATGAGTGATATTGTCTAAACATGGAATAGTAATGAATAAACATTGTAGAGAAAATATTTTGGTTTCCATTAATACTGTTCTCTTGAAACGGTGTATTAGACGGAGGACTTGTCATTGGTCAGAAGCTGCATCTGGGGTGAATGATCCATCTATGCGGAAACACATAGAAATATTTGTATCTAATGCCACTCAGATCGGTGCTAGTGACCGTGTGGACATGTCATTCAATATGTCCGCATCAGCAGCGTGCCTGAGACAAATCATCACAGAGACACTGTGGATTCTAGTGATGTTTTTAGATATATGCAGGCAGTATATTTGTCTGTGCGGTCATATGACTTCTTGCCAATACGCCCGCCTCGTTTTGCACCACCCCTTTAATATTGCGCTGAATATATCATTTCCATCTGGACGCGAGAATAGCCAGTCAGCGTCGGAACCCAGGTACATCTGGATATTTATACAATATTTTTACAATAAGTATCGTCCTGGATATCCAACGGATTAGCGATCAAGCGTTTACTTTGAGTGATAAAGATGGACAGTGGAAGGAAAAGTGCTCGACCCTTTGATCAAAAAAGCCGCAGTTACAAATCTCATTGCCACTCACATGATTATCAAACAACTGTCTTTTCAAGTTGCTGCAACCATTACGGATTCGATAGAGTAGTACGTTTTGTGTCATTGGGACAATATAATTGCAAATAGGAGGAATAGGTTTGGGATACATTTTTATGAATTGGTGTTTGAACTGTGAAAATCCATTATTCCCACAGATCAATTTCACATAAACTAGGATGAAAGTAACTCCGAAAATGGAAGTCATTGTGATAAAATATTCTATATTTCGGCTTTGCTTATGCCATCATCAGGAATACATATAAACAATTGGAGTATACAGTCAGCTATATATACAAGTTTGAGTAGAAAAGGCGGCAAATATACAAGCGAGCACTGGAGTTCAGCATTTCCTGATGATGGCATAAGCAAAGCCGAAATATAGAATATTTTATCACAATGACTTCCATTTTCGGAGTTACTTTCATCCTAGAACTGTGAAAAGCTAGGCGAGTTCACGCATTAAAAGGGTCACGTGATATTTGTAACTGCGGCTGCCTTGATGAAAGGGTCGAACACTTTTCCTACAATTCTAAGACAAGCAACAAGTCAAGCATATTATACAGTGAGTGATGTTTTAATAAATGAAATCACATAAAAAAGAAATTAACCAGAAAGGTGCTCACGTGACCCTTTTAATGTTACGTTTAACTATAGCCAATGAAAACAATTGGGAGGGTATTCATCGGAAAAGTACGAGTTCTTTAGGTGCTTTGAGACCACAGTTCAACATATTCTTATCGACTGCATAGATTTTAAGATTGTAAGAGATTCTTTTTATGAAGCGACTGCATTGGAAGATCTTTTTAGTCGAGTGAGAGAGGACTGTCTTGGGTTATTTGAGAGAAATCGGTCTGTTACATAAGTTTTAATGTGTGTATGTTTTAATGTGTTGGATTATCCAGATCAAACATGTCTTCACATCGCTGTTGAAACAGCTCACATTATGTATAGGAGTTAAAATTTCACTATTGGAATTTCTGTTAACATGTTGTTTAAGGTCAATGAAAAAGCACCTCTCGGTTTCACCTATGGTTTCAACCAGGGCAAATAAACATATAAACAACATAACTTTTGTACCTAAGAGATACAGAGTCTTTGTTGTTAAGAAAACAATTTTTTTGTGGTTTGCAATTTAGCAATTATTTTTACAGGCCCACTTAAGAGTCTAGTAATTTTACCTATACATTTCCTTGCTATGCATTCACCTTGTTTGCCAACATACGACAGATTCAGCCGTATTCTAGCGATATCATCACGAATGTCTTTCGTTTGGTCTTTTCTGTTCTCCGTAGTTGGAGAAAATTGCATGATCAGTTTCTCAGCTAACTTTTTGCAGAAGCCATTCAACATCTCTCTTGCAAGAAACTAGCTTGGGGTTATATCATGTCATTGTATATCTGCATTATGTAGTCACGATCTTTCTATAATGGACGTGGAATCTCTTTGTGGACGACTGAATGACAGATATGTCGTTCTTGTTAATTTTGGATGACCAACATGTGGAGGAAGCCAGGTCATTGATAGGGAAATGTGATAATATCCTTGCCTGAATAGGCTTCACTGCCATCATTGAAAACTGTTTCGGCCTTCTCTCTTGCAAGAAACTAGCTTGTGGTTATATCATGTCATTGTATATCTGCATTAGGTAGTCACGATCTTTCTATAATGGACGAGGAATCTCTTTGTGGACGACTGAATGACAGATATGCCGTTTTTGTTAATTCTGGATGACCAACAGGTGGAGGAAGCCAGGTCATTAATAGGGAAATGTGATAATATCCTTGCCTGAATAGGCTTCACTGCCATCATCGAAAACTGTCCTGTCTGAATGAACTTTGCATCCATCATTGATCGCTGCCATGACTCAACGCTCCCTTGAAGTATGCCAACAAGCGTCTAAGTCCGTTTAACCCGGGGTTAGGGGCCGTTTGAATATCGTGTGTTTTCATCTCGGCGGTGTTCAAATGACAGGCACATTAACTGTGTCTGAGTAGTCGGCATTCACCTTAAAGAATAGTCTGGTACAGGTAATACAAATACGGGATCTTTTATTGATTGCCTTTGAATAACCAAGGGCTGTCGCGAATAGTAGTCGTCGATCAATCTGGCACCAACTTCTGAACTGATCCATAAATGACAGGTACTTATCTGAACGATACACTCGCCTTGTTTCTTCTACGAGCCCTGTCCAGATAGATTAAACTTGTCGCCACCTGCTGTAACATTCGTGTAGAGCTGAGCATAGATATGTTAAATTCTCGACACTGTTGATCTTTGCTTAGTGCAACTAGGTCATTCAAAAGATTAACTTGTCTTCGCCTAATCCGTCAGATCGACGGAGACATGCACTGCGAAGACTTCATTCACATTTGAATGGATTCTCTTGAAGATTCCCGACATCAATAATACAAATGGAGGCTTTGCTGACTCAAGCCAATGTTTATCATATGGGAAATATTATTCGCGGCAGATATCAAAGCATTCGGCGTTTGCGTTGCTCCTTTTATCGCTGAAAAAATAATTAATCAATGTTTTATGTTTAATAAGTTTCACACAAGGGTTTATAATCTGTAGAATATTTAATAAACTGCGTTTACATCCATACTTGGTATGTGCTTTAGAATAGGTTAACCAGAAGACTATACTGTGAAGCCATGTGACTCTGTCAGTATGTCGGCACCTCTTCCCACTTCCCTTATATGTGTTGTAATTTATTTTATGTTCATGTATCTGGACAATCTTATTCCGAAAGAATTTTCTGCTCGAGAAAGTGTCCTTGTTGCCTGGAGGAGTAAAGTGAGTGTCGTAAAATGGCCAGCCAATCTTGAATCAAATTAATTTGTATTATTCCCACCTACATGGGATACAATTTATGGTTGATGTAGGGCAGAAATTGCTTTATTCGTGAGCTTTTATAGCAGAATACAAACGTGGTTTTATTGGCACCAAGTCGCGGGGAAAAAACCGGGAGAAATCAATGAAACTATTCAATCATTGCTACGTCTTATAGATCTACATAACCCGATAGGCAGATATTTCTCAGATATTTTTCTATCCAACAGTAACCGCATTATTTTTTCCATTGATTGATACACGTCTCGTAGGCATTGATATCTACGTGAACCGATCAAATAACCGATGCTTATTTAATGGGAGAGACCCCAAGCCTTTTTGTGCCCAGGATGTATTCATCGCCACGAAATACAATTTTCGCTCTCTGGAATCTTCGAATCTACTGCATCTTGATATCGGATATAACAAGGTAAACTCAGACGAACTTGAGAACAAATAGAAAACACCAGGAGATTTCTATCATGTGTTATACTATGGAGAAATACTCGCGTGTTTCAACGAGATGAATTTGAAGGGAGCAACAGATAACCCTAATTATGGCACATAATATTCTCTACAAAAATGAAGCGGGCATTCTCTCTCGTCGACTATACGACTAGAGTGATGAATGCAGTTGCGACATCATAAACTATCCCTTTCTGGACAGTAATATTCCAGAGGGGCCTGCATATGGGATATACAAATCTCATCTGGAAGCATTTGCTAGTTTCAGTGTAAAATATGACGATTTCAATCAACATCGCAAGACATTGTTGAAGAAACTTGTAAAACAGGGCTATATCACCAAGCGCCCAGATGTGGCGATAAATATCGCACGCTGATATCAAAATACGGTCGTGGAGTGCAAGATCTTTTGCGTTACGTTTAGGGATTAGGAAGCATTTGAGCTCCATTTGGTTAAAGATCTTCATACCGTTCATACGAACACACACAATCAAAGCGTGACTGTGATATATCATTCTCTAGATAATGACTGTGTTAACGAAAATCATATAGATGTAAGAATACTGATTAGCGATACGGAGTTTTGTCATTATGTCTTGCCGGCATCGCTGAAAATAACCTATGTATTTGTCTACTATGAGTTTGGCTGATTTGGTGATGATGCTGTTATACGAATGTAGAAATTCCGCTTTTGGTGAATCAAAGTAATTTAATTTTGAATAATGTGTGTTGTCGCATTCATAACTGTGTAATATGAATAAAAACAAAGAAAATGTATAGCTTCGTGTACATTTTGTAGCTTTTTGACAATCTTAAGCTAACTGACCCGTACTCCATTAGATAACCCAAGAATAGCCCTGATTTTGAAGCATATTTATGAAAAATTCATATAAATATTATACTCTAACTTTTTGCAGATAATCACGTCGTCTATCATAATTTATCAAATATAATGGATGTTGCTGGGGAACATTTTCGGCTAAAAGGCTTGCAAAGCAAATCACTATCTCTTATCTCAGGAAAGAGAGATAACCTATTTCAATAAAACAGACCAAATTGGCCACCAAAGCCAAAAATTAACAGCGGACATCCTTGAGTTTCTAAATTATGGACCCAGAAATTGTTTAATGGACGACTGTTTCAATATGTACTCGGATAGGTAACATGAAGACCTGACATCTTTACTAGATAATGATGGACACAAGCGTCATATCCGACATCCAGCAGTCAGCCGTCATCCATAACAAATTCAATAACATACACAGCCAAATTTTCACATGTTGGTACCGTGTGGTAACTGAATGGTAACCGCAAGGAAGGGCCCGAACGGTACACCTCAATACAGTAGCAGTCAGTACTGATCGTATCCACACAGTACCACTCAATAACTGGGCAGTACTGATTGGATACCGTACAGTACCACAAAGAACAGGACTGAACAGTACTGCATTGTAACTGAACAGTAACCAATGTGTTACTGTGCAGTACAGGTCAGTTACCATTTGGAACCAGGCTGTTGCTAACTCTCATGTACTGCTCAGTTCAGTTATGACCTGTGATTATCATACAGGAACTGTTCAGTTACAGCTCAGTACCTACATGTATGGTGGGCCTTTCCATGCAGTACCGTTCAGTAGTGTACAGCTCAGTACATGTCTGTGAAAAAATTGCCTGTGTAATGGTCACATATTTCACAACACCTACATCATGTTCCTGTTGAAAAAAAAACAATATTTCGCTAATCAACGCCACAAAATATATTTTTACAGAAGCTTGTCAAACCAGGCTATAACACCAAACGCCCCCGTTCAAAGTTTCTCAAATTATTTTATTAATATCGTACACTGACGGCAATATACGATCTTAGATTGGAAGATCTCTGGCGCTAGGTTTCGTAACCTCTCTCTAATTCCGCTTAACCCGGGGCTAGTGGCCAATTGAGTATCATGTCTTTTACATCGCCATAGCGTGCAAATGAACAGGCACAATCGAAAGGTCAGGGGATTTGGAAAATGATGCCGGTGTACTGACAAGAAGTCATTTGACTATTATACTGACTGCATATTTCTAAAACATTACAAAAACCAAAAGTAATCCCTGTGATGATTTGAATCCCAGCCACACTTTGTGTGTAGCTGTTCATGTGGACATACTGAAATGACATGACCATAATGTAACACTCATTCTCGGTTATTTCACTCGTATGATGACAGCCAGTTTGAATGGTGGAGGAAGCCGGAATACCCGGAGAGAACCACCATTCGTCGGCAAGTAAATGGCAAACTTTCAAACATGCACATGTGGGGCTCGAACCCGTGCCGGCTCAGCGGTGTGAAGGTAGCGGTCACCAGCGAGGCGCCATAGGCCACTCAACCACCGAAGGCCTCTGAACGCGTGAGAGATACATATTATGGAAACGACCTGGCCTTCATTTAGAAAAAGAATGATGATCAGTGATTAGGATTCTATGTATGGAACATCACCATGTGTTACTGACACATTGATTGCTTCTCTGTTGTAGGAAGCCATCCTCTGGTTTTATTATTTTTATTTGATACGCATTTGGAATTGGTGCTAACTGTCATACGAAATAGATCTTTCGATTATTGACGCTGAAATTTGTTTATGGAAGACGACAGAATATTGAATGTCAGATCTGACACTTGTTACCGGGCGAGATATGTTTTATATAAAGTTCACTAATTACCGCCATGCAATATTAGTTCAAGAGTGAAATGTTGCCGATATTGTAATTATCTCATTCGCTGTCGTGTCGATGCGAGAGAAAGTAGAGCATTTTTAATGCGTGATTGTTGAACAGCTACAAAAGCAAAGAGTGCGACTGAGTGTTATGCCCTAGAGCATTTTCTGAACCTATAAAGTACCAAATAAACATACCAACAGATGAGACATATTCTTGCTGTGGATAATCGCTATATAAATGACGCAGTGAAGGATATACACCCACCTTCACTGGATTTGAAGGAAACTACAGATGGCCCTAGCTGCACATCTTATTTAGACCTATATCTCAATAAAAATGAAGCGAGCCTTCTCTTTCGTTGATTTTACCACAGAAGAGATGATTACAATTTTGACATCGTAAACTATCCCTATCTGGAAACTAATATACCAGAGGGACCTGCATATGGCGTATGCATATCTCGCCTAGTAGCATTTGCTAGATCCTGTGTTGTATGTGACAATTTTAATCAACGTCACAAACATTATTGCAGAAACTTGTAAAACAGGGCTATATCATCAAGCGCCTCCACTCGAAGTTTCTCGAATTTGGCGATTCATATCGCATGCTGATAGCAAAATACGAGCGTAGTGTGCAAGATCTATGGGGGTACGTTTCGTAACTTGTGTCTAATTCCGCTCAACCCGGGATTACGGGCCATATGAACCTGCCTTTCAAGATCCTCATAGTGTTCATGTGAACAGCCTCAATCAAAGCGTGACTTAGATACATCATACTCTAGATGACGACTTTACAACGTATATCGTATTAAGAATACTGATCAGCAATACGCATTTGATATTTTGGAACATCATGATGTTTTACTGGCATCAGTGAAAACTGTTGACCGCTTCTGCCTAGTTTTATGTATACTATAATTTATCCTTTTAATTTGGTGCTTATGTTATTATATGAATTAGATCTTTGAATTATGGACGCGGAAATTCTTCAATGGACGACGGCTGAATATTGAATCACGAACTAGACGTTTGTATATCGTCAAATGATGGAGTAACAGTTATTTTAAAGCTACGGTCCATTTTATACCATTCATTTCATTTACTCACACTGTTTTAGGGCACTGTATACAGATAATGGCACCCCTGTTTACTAAGTCTGATGCAGTACACGAGAAACTTTCTGTGGTGGTGAAAATTTTCTGTTTGGATCCAGTGATCAGCTGGAGAGAGGATATCTCCGTACCGCTCGCATCGACATTTTCATGGATTGCCGACGTTGCGGTGATTGCCTTTGAGTCATCACCGTATGATGAGTACAGTTAGCGGATTCAAATAAGCTATATATGTGTAACCCCAGAGAAACGTTACAACAAGACAGGTAAAGGAATATCATTGCATTTACAAAATAAAGAGAGCCTTAATAAAGAGGAAATGGACCGCTCTGGATCTTGTATTTTTCTGAAGCTAGGTTGATTTAACGTTGAATTCTCAGTGGAATAGTCCACGTTCTGCTCTGTCATGGACCGATGTCATCAATGAGATGAAAATATTGCAGTTGAAACACAGACTGCGCGGTACGTACACCTTGGGTGATTGGGAGAATAATTATTTTCAAAGTTCGTAGTTCTGGCATGTCTTGTTCGTGTTCAGATGTTCGAATATCTCTTATTGGAGTTTTTGCATGGAATCGTGCCGATGGGTTCAGTGTCTTTGGAAACATCTGCTCGATAATATCTGCTGCATCAAGTTTGTCTAGTTTTGCAACGCCCAGTATCATAGATTCAGGAATTCTATGTTTGCTATTATACATGGCAAACTATTCGTGAGTAGGCATATACATAGATCAGATGCCTAGTTTTGTCTTGTCGGCATCAATGCCTGTTCTCTTGCAGGAAACTAGCATATGTTCATACAATGTATGTGTCGACCGTGCGCTTGTGTTCATATGGATGTCAAGCCTATTATAGGTACCACCCTATGAAAATAAATTATCTGTATTAAACGATCACCTGCCTTAAGATACCTCTTTTCCTAACATGGAAAACTCATTGGCAACTTTTATACTGTGCTCCTTACAGATATGTGGTATTTATCTTGTGCTTGTTTGGATTTTGGTGCTAATTCTTTATTATGAATAAGGTATTTCGGTTATTCATGGATGAAAGCTATCTGACGCCAGCATTCAGTGTTGCTGTCTTTGTTAAAATTAAGCCAAAGATAACGAGTATTTAATATATGACTTACATATATGACGATAGCTGAAATATTGCTGAATATAAATATTAGATGTTAAACCTTAATTCTCTCTCTCTCTCTCTCTCGCTCACACACACATCCCTGTTTTTTTCAAATACATTTCAAATATGTAAAAATTCTATTTCGCATAAATAATACAACCTTTGGTATATTGAAAGTACATGTTAACTCGTTAAACGAATATACAGAATTTTATTTGAATATGGCTAATTTGTTGTCATGGCAACCATCACAATTTAATAGAAATATCATGAAATAGATCGGAACGTGTAAAAAAAATCAAGAAAATTAAACAGGTGACCCACAGTTTTGATTCCTTCTTTATATGAAACAGCAGTTGCGTGTTATCTGCAAATTTAATTTAATTGGAATTTTTTATCTAAAAGACCATTTTTTCTCCATTTCCCTTTATTTCTAAATTAATCCAAGACACGGTGTCTCTTATGTTAATGGACATCTATGATTTAAGCTGATAATAATGACCCCCGATTTTTATTATATTTTGTTGCTATGTGTAACCGTGCTCTTTTTTATTGAAAAAAAAATTATGTTAAAACAGATGTGTCGATCGCCACCTTATATGAACACAATATTCTCATGTGCTCAATTATAACGCTCAGTGTAGTTATAAAGTTCAGTGTAGACGCTATCAAACATATCTAATAATACAAACTCATTTGCTCCACAATACATTCTGATAGGTTATCGCAATACCATATCGGAATAATATGATCACCAATTATTGAATCCCTTTCAGTATTTCCTCAACATAAACAAAAGCTATAACACCTTCTTGACCCCTAGGAGTAATTATTTTATTAACACTAATTATATAAATTCAGTTCTTCGTCCATGGGTAACCTAAACTGTCAACAGGTTTGCATGCTCCAGTGAGGACTGGAGAAACGCCTAGCGCACTGATAGCACATACGACGTGAAACAAAATATCCCACAGGCATCACTGACGGAGATTTTATAACCAACATTAGTGGAGACAACAGATAATCAGGTTTTCCTCAAAATGCAGCCAATGTGATCTAATTAGTAGTAGATGCCAATAAATATAAATAACAGGCAAATCTATTAATATAAATTGAGTATGAATGACGTTTCCACGAGACACTTTCCAGATGGTAAATTCCCCACATGGAACGTTGTCACCAATTATTGTATCCCTTTCAGTATTTGCCCAAGAACCAAAGCTATAACACCTTCTTAGCCCCTAAGAGTAATTATTTTATTAACACTAACAACATAAATTCAGTTCTTTGTCCATGCGTAACCATTACTGTCAGCAGGTTTCCATACTCCAGTGTAGATTGGAGAAACGGAGTTGATGCCTAGCCCACTGATAGCACATACGATGTGAAACAAAATATCCCGAAGGCATCATTGACGAAGATTTCATAACCAACATTAGTGGAGACAACAGATAAGCAGTTTTTTCTCAAACTGCAGACAAATACATGTATGATCTAATTAATAGTAGATGTCAATAAATATAAATAATAGGCAAATGTATAAATATCAACTAGTTCAGGAATACCGAGCGTGCTCCTCAGATATCTTATTCTTTATCTTGACTTATGGTGTTGATTTATGTAGAAAATGAATGGGAGCATTTCCCCAATCAGCTCTCTCTCTCTCTCTCTCTCTCTCTCTCTCTCTCTCTTTCTCTCTCTCTTTTCAGCGGAATAGTAAAATGGTATCCTTGTAGCGTCTCCATGCATGTCATTGAGCAGATATGACTTTAACATATATGGTAACACCTATGCAAGCGACTAAGATGCGACGTCGGTTGGTGAAAACAGGGGATTTACAGACCAAAATTGCAGCCTGGATTATTATTTTTTTTATCAAAAAACATAACCGAATAAACATACTGCTCTTACAGTTGAATTTCGCGAATGAATATGTAAATAATTAATTCAGATGAAAATCGTAAATTCTCAAACCCGGTGAACGTGAACTTTGATGGTGTCCTGACGTATACCTCTAAAAAACTGTGATAACAGATAATCAAACTACAAGTAAAAATACTGACATGAGTTCAGCTAATCAGCGAAATCTCTTGTATAATAATTTCATACTAAAAAAAAAGCGCATTAACATATTGAGATTTTCATGCGAGAGGTAGAAGGGGGTGTTTTCATCTCAAAATAAACGATTGCCCCGCGACTGTTCGTTAAAAATGGTTGCAATCATCTTCCGTGGAGACAATGTTCACTAGTGATACATAATATGACTTTTCCTTTCCTTTTCCTTTACTTCGTCAAAACGGACGTCAGAGATAAATGTATAACCATGAGAACTCCTGAACCATGTTCTTCAACAACGATCTTCAAAGTAAAGTGGACGAAATGACGAAATCTGCAAACGTTGCTTCTATATTCAGATTAGTTCGCGTCCGTTATACGAATTTTACGAGAGAACATCACGATATCTACGGGTAGCATTGAAGGACGACCGCTTCGTCCCTGCAGTAAGCTAGCTGTACAGCTATTCAACGTTTTTAGATTATCAACTCATATACGGATCACGACTGTCTATTGTATTTCGGGCCTGGTACATGTATTTAATACCCTTGGTTACACTTTCGTTCTGACTCTCTACGGAGCACACCTAGTACATCATCACTTTTGTATATTTGATTCTACTACCCTTCAAGTTGGTGATAAGGGCCGTGTGATTATGCCATTCAATGTGTTCACATGAACATCTTCAATAAAAATGCGGCTAAGATACAAACCATAACAGAATTCATTTTTGGATCTTGAGATACATTTAGATATGATGCATTCAGAATATTGGCCTGTGGGGTCATGTGGGGTCACAGAATATTGGCCTGTGGGGTCATGTGGGGTCACAGAATATTGGCCTGTGGGATCATGTGGGGTCACAGAATATTGGCCTGTGGGGTCATAGAATATTGGCCTGTGGGATCATGTGGGGTCACAGAATATTGGCCAGTGGGGTCATGTGGGGTCACAAATATATTGGCCTGTGGGGTCATCTGGATGTCACAGAATATTGGCCTGTGGGATCATGCGACTTTTTTCAGTAAGCTGACACCTTTTTCCCCCACTGATAACCTATCTTCCATGATTCTTGGTTTACTTTTGCTAACAAGGTCTTCCGATTATTTATTTGCCGATTTCCTACCGAACGTCTTATTATATGGCGGATACATTGCAGGTGATAACCCACACACTTTCAATCCCTGGGGTGGATATGGCCTGATCGGATATTTGCCGTAAAACAGTTCTAGCGATCTTATTAGGAATTCCGGGTAAGACGACAAAATGTTGGCGAATTCTGCAGCTGAATTTCAAAACGATGAATCAATATAATCTATTTTTGTATCCCGTAGATAGTGTACGAATCGCTCCGAAATCTATTTCGTTTCATCTATGTTGACACAGTGTTCTCTTCCAACTCAGAATTGGCCAAAAAATATGAATCCGATGGACGTGCCCCTTAAAACTAACTGCAGAACTGGAAGTGTTTGCAACGGGAAATGAAGTAATGAGAATGGAGATTCTCGCCAGTGGAGCGATGAAGTGACCTATACAAATGGAGTCTCTGATCTTGCTTGAACGACTGAACTGGTGGGGACTGTGTTGTTGCAGCGCTTCATGTATCGGGCGTGATTGTGGCATTAACCTTTATCCCATTCTCCTATTCTGACTGCTGCATTGTGCAATATCGACAACCTGACAATTTACTACAAGTTTATCGACAGACCGGAATGAGTCGGCGACCTGTTTTAAAGGCTAGTGATTAAGTGTCTAATCTTCGCACGGATTTAATACAATGATTATAGCCGCTGACAGTGGAAATGATCGACCACTCGAACCAATCTGCCTGTCATACAAGAAGACTAACCACGTATAGCACTGTCTGAAACATGATTTTGGGAAGCTGTACGAAAATACATCGGCCCGGAGTGTTATTTGCGAATGAGTAACATTTAAGTTCTAAAACATAGCTGAGTCACTCAATAATTGGACAAGAAGAAGTTCCAAGGTAGCTGGAAATAAATATATGCTGTAAATGTATACTTTGAACAGCTGAGTAAGCTTTAGGACATAGAGTGTCCGTTAGTTTGAACCGCACAAATATGAAAGTCATACAATGGTATGGGAAGAATTTGGCTTATCCATTAATCGAATTAGCATTAGTTTTCACTCTTTTAACATATAAACATGGGTATTTTAAATTAAATATTGATATATTAGCAACGGTATTAACGTCCGTGCCAAAATCTCCGAGTTACTCTACCCTGGTTTCACTGTCCTATGTCCGGGCTTTTGAATTTAAAGTCTGAAACACTTACGACGGTATTATATATTGGTGCTGTACATTAGCACTGTTGACGCTTCCTAACAAATAGAAAGCGTTCACGACATCTTTATTAAAAGAAAAGAAAGCGCAGCAAAAATAATGGAGAAAAATAATGGGAATTTTGGGTGCATGCTGTCAGAATCTATAGTGTATTGATCTGCACGCAGGAATATGTCAGCGGAGGTCTGCTCTTAAACAGGATAACAACTTCAAAGACCTAGTCACTACGTATTTGATTCATATAAAATCCAGTTATCGATCAGAAATGCTGTGCGACGCCAAAGTGACAAATGCGCGTAATTCGATTTAACACTAAAATGCTTTATCTTTCCAGCTGTATGTCTTCAGTAAAGCACACCATTTAATGAGAAGTTATTCTACATTATTGCAGGGAATCGCCGACGAAGAAGTGACCCGAAAGTGAAGGAGAGCGGGAATGACGAGGATCACATCCGTTAGAGAGTCTAATTCAATCTACCACATACAGCATTTGCCGGCCCAGAACCTGGCGTGTGTTTTAGTTCATTAGATGTGGACTAAACGACGTGCTTTTAAGGAAAAGGGAGGCGGCGACGACGTTTGGCGGATCGAAGCAAAGTGGGCCTGTCAAAAGAAAAGTGTCGAGGTGGATCGAAGGACGTGACTGCGATCAAATGTGTTCTTGTGGAGTGGGTTCCTAACACGCTATACGATATACTCAGTATATGTAATGTGGGCAGTGCGTGGTCTCGTCCAAACAGAACGGAAAAAGAGTAGAGATGGATGAATCAATTCTCTCCATATAGTAAATGAATATCCGGAAGTGCCGTGGCCGTCTGCTCTGTTACAAATCATGACCGACGTAGAACAGCGACATCGTCTGGTCTTCCTCGGAGCCGGTGGTGTCGGCAAAAGTGCAATTATCCGGAGATTCCTAACCAATTCGTTCTTGGAGCATTACAAGGAGACCGTGGAAGATTTATATTGTAAGGAATACGATGTGCAGGGCTCTTTGATTAAGGTGGACATCTTGGATACAGCCGGTAACTTTGCCTTTCCTGCGATGAGGAGACTTTCTATATCGACAGCACATGCCTTCGTCCTCGTATATGCCATAAACAATTTCCCTTCATTCGAGGAGGTGAAACAGTTGCGCGAACAAATAAAGGAATTGAGGAGGAACTACCAGGATTTGCCGTGTGTGGTCGTGGGGAACAAATCGGATTGCCACGCGGAAAGACAAGTAACGAAAGATGACGTGCTTCACTGGTTATGCCATGACGGCATTAACGCCGCTCTAACGTTCGTGGAAGTCTCCGCCAAATCAAGTGAGAATATTTTGGATATCTTCAGGTTGCTACTAGATCAGGCTAAAGGACCTTACTTTAGGATGTTGGAACCTATTCTAAGGAGGCGATTGAGTGCGAATGCCGTGGAGGAAGCCGGGAACACCAACCCTGATGCGCAAATGGAGAAGGAAGCCAAGAAATTCTCTCGAAGCCGGAGCCTCATTCGAAGGGGCAGCAAACCCAGAATTAAGCGTATCCTTCCTAAGGCAAAAAAGGCCGATAAAAACGACTGTACGCTCAGTTGAAAGTGACTATGAATCTTATATATAAGCTCCATGTTGTGCTCGAGTTACATGGTTGTGACGTGTAAACGCTCATAAGGATTATTGTAAGTTTAGTCACCAAACGATATTTATTTTGAGCTGGATGATCAAATACATTTCAGTATTTCGGACACCGGTTGTCAACAATGTGGCTTAACAATGGTGCTAATTATAATTACACGTGGCCTGCATTTATTTAGAGTTGTATTTATTCAGTTTGTTGTCAAAAAGTCCAATAACAACCACGAAGCGCCATTATACGCGATAGCGATATGCTCCATTATTTCTAGACCGTATTTATGTTTCACTTGTTCCAAGAAAATCAATGTGTTGACTATATTTGGTACATTTATACAGCGGGTATGTCATGTATGTAGGATAAATGTTCTTATTCATATGTTAGTGATCGGAGTCCGAATGAATACAACCTGAAGGAAAAACTATTAGTTATTAGTTTTCATTCATCAAAGAAGAATTTCGTTAGATTTTTCCAATTCATTTGTTCACAAAAAAGGACTATCGTGAGGTACGTTTGTTTCGACCAAGATGCAAGAATAATGATATTATACCGTGATATTGGCTTAGAACACGACTGTTTTCTCAAAGGATCATTTCAGCGTAGTTCGAAATTATCACACTGTGTTGGAGACGAATGAACGGCAAGGAATATTCCCTGGGGACATTTAGCGAACTTACAACAATGTAATCTTGGAAGGAAATAGTTCCAGCTAGACGAAATTGGCCCTTAGAAATCGTAGCAAAAAAGGAAGGCGTCCCAGTTACTTTAGTCGATACACAGTACCCCTGGGGTACAGCCATTTTAGCACTCCGATTCGAAGATCGATACCACGGAATTTGGCAGAATTACTCGTGTTTAGCTCCTTAACATCCAGATAATTTTATTGACTGAGCAATCATCGCAATCGTTTAAATTGACCAATTCTTCCGAGAAAATTCACTGCAGACTGTTTGAATTTCTCGAAATACGTTCTGTGTCTGTTCATTATTTTTTTTATATTTAAGGGTATTTTCGAACGGAGTCCCAGAGATAAATTCATATTTCTGCAACGAAATTCACATGTCTGCGACGAAACAAATCCGCCACACTTTATGCATATTTATATTGGTTGCATAGTCTTGTTTTCCCTTCTCGTTCTGCCTAATCGTTGAATGGTGGCGTTCAGCTATTCAACTAGAAATTTCAACTTTGGTTATAATTTTTGGCTAATCTCTGGCACTCTTCCAAATAACGTGTTTAATGTGACAGCATATTTCCAGCAATTCTCTTATTTTATATGATTTCATTTTTTTTTTTTCAGTCAGATATGCTAAGCGCCAATGAAATGGGAATATGCGATGCGGTGTGATTGTCGATTGAGAATTTAAATAGAATAATCTTTCGGGTTTCCAGATGCGGATGTTGGCCTTAACCGTTGACCTTTCACATCAACCGGACGCGCGCATCTACTCACAATAATGTAAGTTTCAATGGTTTCCTGATTTAATTATTTCCAGTGACTTTGACATTCAATAGTTTCACCTCAACGGGATTCATGTTTGCCATAAGCCTGAGATATATCTTAAGTTTGGTTGCAATCACAACCCACATCGTGTACTAGTGGTGTGCGCAGAAAATGTTTCAATAATGTCCTATTTTGAGCTGCAGTAAAATTGTTTGGCATTTTCAGTACCTGGCGATTCTACTGAAAACAATCATTTGAATTTTGATAATATTTTGTTTGTTCGGTTAAAGTGAGTTAAGGTCCAGAATGGACCTGTATGCGGCGTATACACATCTCGTCGGGTAACATTTACTAGATCATTATCAAGTACACACGGTGACGATTTTAATCAACGCTGGTGAATATTACTTCAGAAACTTGTCACACAGGGCTATACCACGGATCGCCCCCATTCAAACTTTCTATATCGTACTTTGACGGCAAAATACGATTCGTAGCTTGCAAGATCTCTGGCGCTACGTTTCGTAACTTATCTAATTCCGTTTAACTTGAGGCAAGGCTTGTTCGAATATCATGTGTTTTACATCTTCATGGTGTTTAAACGAACAGGCACAATGGAAGCGTGACTGAGAAATATGCCCTGGAAACGACTTGAAAATCCATTTGGATGAAGAAAATGTTCAATGATTAGGATTTTATATATAGAAAATAATCGTGACATGTTGACACCATAAAAAACTGTTGACCGCTTCTCTCTTGTAGGTTTTTGGAGTTTCTTTTTATTTCATATATATTTAATGGCAAATTCTTTAATGGAAGACGGCTGAATATTGAATGTCGGAACTGTCGCCAGGTGCTTCAACCTTGTTAGACAAGTTGCTGCAGTACTGTAAAATCGTCACAGTGTGCACATGATCTAGCAAATGCTACCAGGCGAGAAATGTACACGCGTATAGATCCTTCTGGAATACTGCTATCCAGAAATGGGTAGTTAACTATGTCAGAATTGTAATCAATTCCTTTGTCAGATAGCCGATGTGAGAGAACGCCTTATCATTCTTCTAATGGTATACTTCCAGATATGATATTTTAGCTGAGCTATGACCTGACAATCAGCTGGGATCAACAAGTGGGATCATATGATTCATTCTTAGCACGTCGGTACATTTTTCCACCACGTTTATATGTTGCGTTTAATTGTTATCTGTATATGATGGCATTATAACGTTCGCATAGTTCATCACTTTCCATCAGATGAGTTGTTAGTGTTATGTCGCAGAAGCCGGTGCTGGAGGCCGTGTGGTCAGATCATTCAGGATGTCGGCATGAACACCTATAATGAAAGCGTGGCTGAGATACAAATCATCACAGGGATCTTTTTATGATGCTTTCAGATATGTTGTGCCGTGAGTTCATATGACTTCTTGCCAGTACACCGTTTACAGTTTATTTGTATCGATTTTAATTTTCAACAAAAATTGCTCGAATATTTCGTGCGTCAAAATATTCAAATTCTCTGTTAAGCCCAACGGTAAAACGGTTTACGAAAAAACAATCTATTTCAATTTACAGTCTGGATATTACCATTCTTTGTTACCAAGTCATCAAATATTTATGGTTTTGAACTTGCTGCAGGGAAAAAATCCATAGACATTTTAATCTTGAAGGGCCTTTGGAGATTCGACTAATGGCTTGGGGAGATCTAAGGAATTGGTCTGCTTGTCATGCAAAGAGTCTTATCGTTCACGTGGGTCCAGCAGAGAAGCTCTTAGCTGTTCCTGAACTGTTGCTTAATATTTAATAGGGAAGTCCCATATTCAGATTCAGTAGGAGGCTGAAGTGTAAAAATAATCTGTTCTTTGGGGATATGAAGTAAAGTATTCACAAAGCTATGTGCACCAATGTACGAACATGAAACAACCCTGTTCCGTTTCCTCACAGTGAAATACATTCTGGGAAAGAATCCACCCCTGTGTTAAAGCAACATACAGTTGTCCCCGAAGCAAACGTTGAGGACAATTTCATGACATATTACACCAAGTCAGATTTGTCGCCTTTATCTTCGTCCTAGCCAAGAAAAATGGAATGCTTATGAGAGCGATATACCGCCATCTATATTTTTGTCCTGAATACCTCAGTTGGTAAATAAATAGTGCATCAAGGTAAACGCTTGGCACGTTGACCAAATTCACGCTTTGTACTTGATGAACCTTGCACCACAAACCACACTTTAAGACAGTTCAATTATCTTTTTTATCACCCTTATGGCTCACCAAAGAAATAGTTCGTTTATCAACATCATCAGTGATCGTCGATATATTAATGTCAGAAATAGATACGGATTTGATATTCTTGGAACATCATGTTGTCTTGCTGGCAGCATTGAAAACTGTTGACCGCTTCTGTTTTGTATACTATGATTTATCATTTTAATTCGGTGCTAATGTTATTATATGAATTAGGTCGTTGGATTATGGACGCGGAATTTCTTCAATGGAGGACAGCTGAATATTGAATGACAGACTAAACACTTGCATTGTATCCACAAGAAATGAGCGGGCGTACGATTTATATTTATATTTTTATTGGTGCAAGGTACATCGAGTAAGAAATGTATGAAATTCACGACAAATATGTTTATGCATACTTTCCTGTTTAGCTTTGGAAATGATATATTCTATCCAAATAATTTTTCGTCGACTTCGGAACTCGTGAAAACTTAACAAGTTTTTATACCCAATGGCATTCTACACTAAAACACGTTGTAAGGTTTTCATTTCCCCTGTGTTAAACCGCATAAAGTTTATTTACGATGGCTGCACACTATTGTATTTCTCTTTGAGAGGGGTCACTGGGGTCTTCATTTATCTGATGGACAGTCAAATGACCGACTGTTAAACTGTTTGTGCATGTTAGGAGGCCTTAATGACATTTGCTCTCACTTGAACTAATAAATTGTCACGGAATAATACGAATCTTTCTGAATCGATTTACTTCGTGCCTTGATTAATAAATAAAGACGATGTCAACGAAACTGACCGAATGCAAATATTGCCGTACATGTATTTTCTGCAAGGCCCATTTGCAAAGTCACATCTGTAGAATATCAATTTAATTTAATTGCCAGCTATGGTTTGAAGATTTTATCAAAACATACTCGACTGCCGACAGCGCGCACTGACCCTGCGATAGAGAATAAGGTACCGCCGGTTGACCCTCTGAGTCAGCCACCTTCCGCAATGCTTTTTGCCTGATAGTAAAATTATTTTCTCGATGATGCACGACATCATCACGACGGACAGTCCATTCGAGTTTGTATGCGGATACGAACATCCAAGGTGAAGGGAGGACAAAAGCCCCTTACATCAAAGCCCGAAATGTGTTCCTAACTGTGATTCAGATCTGCTGTTCACATTCTTTGTTCTCTCACATTCAAAATTCAGCGGATGACTGAATGACTTGTTAGTAGGAAAAATGTAACACCCTTTTTAAAGCCAAGTAATTTGGATAAAGGGATGGTCGAAGACAGGCTTTCATCAAACATAATTGAATTTGTGTTTCTAACGCTGCTATATTCGTATGTCGCTCTGATGTGTTCTGTGAATACAGTTCAATTGGTCTTCCGTGATCCGCCTAATAAAAAATAATGGCCCTGAAAAGGTCATCATTGACAAGAAACGCTTTTTGTGCTCGCAATGCTTCCAAGTGTGCTCTCCAATTTTCTCCTTCCTGCTAATTTCGACTCGGATTCCACTGTAATAAAAAAATGATCATCTATTCCTTGGCAATTCTATCAGAATTTTACGCATCTGTGATTTAGCATACATGTAGGTACCAACATCATATGCACAGTGGATTGTAAGAGGTATTGCTTAAACAATGTGTCGGCTTAATAAGGCAAATACATTTTTGAGGGCAAATTATTTACCCAAGGGCTTGAAACAAGAATGACAACAATCTCGCGGGTGGGGTGGGGTTGTGAAAACGGAATAGAGAATCCGATTATAAGGTGTCTGCGTACCCTAATGTGAGGATAGGAATAAATTGGGGAAACATAGCTTTTCGAAAAAAAACGTAATACATTATTAAGTGTTGGACTTCAAATAAACAAGTCAACGTTTTTACTTGCGTGTTATGTTTTGTTCCATCGGTGACAAGTAAACGTGGCCGCTTGCGGATTGTAACTGTGCCAGAAATAACATGCGATCATTGTTGACCAAAAACGAGACGCACATGGGTCATGTGCGACATTCACTCGGTACGATCTCGTATTATAATGTAGAATAATGACTCGACCCACACTGGTGAGAATACATATTCGCATCCATGATGAAATTCCTTTCAAGCACAGTCTCAAGCCATAACTCCAAGCAGCGCATGTCAGCTGTAGGATTTCGTTGCCATGGAGATAGACTTGAGATGAAAAGCCAGAAGAAACAGCTTAAATTACACGAGCTCTTTCGAGGCAGACTCAAGAGAGCATTCAATCAATTTAGATATATATTTTATCTTCTAATAAGGGAAAAATACAACGAGGACTCTGTGAGCGGACGCACGTTCTATGGAAGGTGTTGTGCCACACGTGCGGTGGATCACGGTTTACAGCTGGGATCTGTAAAATCCCTACATCATTAACCCTACCACGCCTTGGGAGGCCATTATGACCCCCTACCAAACTTTCTACTCTGTCTCCGGAACGACAAATAAGTGAGAGCTAAGACTCCGTTACTTTGGAGATTATCACATTGGGGTCATTTTGAGCCTAATTGCATAACCCATCGAGCAGAGGATCGTGGGCAAATTCAAACTGGCGGCCATGTGGGATACCAGAAAAATGAGGTTTTGGTCAACTATCTTAAAAACTTTCGCTTTTCTGCTAGGAAAGGTGGGCAGAGACTATTTACTTCACATCAGAGTATTATTGGCTAATTTATCGTGCAGTTTTTGCAAGGAAAACACATAATAAATAAAATCGAAAAAAATCTACCAAAAAATACCATTTTCCGAATGACGTCATAACCGCGCTCATCTTGGTCTGTTTTTATATTTTCTGGTCAATCTTGCCCCAAGGGTATAGTGTGGTAAGTTTTGTCTCCCTAGCTCAAGGGGTGGAAAAAATACTTAGGGCAGGGCTGAAATGCCCCATCCCAGGCCACAACAGGTCCCAAATCGCCCAGGTTAGATAAGGTTAATGCGCGACGTCAGATGACTTCGGCGGAATCGACCGCGTGGTCGTGAATTGTGCGACATTCAACAAGCTTCCATACATGTAGATGTATGCTCACAACGAGGATCGAAAAAGATCGTGGTGCTGATATCTTTTGCGATCCTCGTTGTGAGCATACATCTACATGTACACTCATATTGGTATCACCAATTTAATAAAGACAAACTCTGTAAAAAATGATCAAGACATCATCTTCATGATAGAAAATTGTCGTAGTCTGCCTATCTTCAAATCCGGATCGGTAACAGGTAATCAATACACAGATAATACCAAAATATTGTTATGAGAACATCAATACTAAATCTCGTCTAAGCGGTTTACAGTATGGGGTATATTATGGAATTGAGACGAATCTTGCAATTCCCTCATGAGCCAGGAATGTATTTGACTGACTAAGGCCAAATTAATGAGAAACAAATCCCGTAAAATTTCTTCTTCTCAAAGAAGAAAGTGCAATGATATCTCGTTCATCACTATTTCGCCATGGCCTAATGATAACAGATCTTCGAAAATTGAGAATAAAAAACAACAGCCTATGGGCCCGTGTCATTAAAGAGAAATCCTTCATGTTTTTTTATGTTTCGATGGAGTTATTGGTGGTCAGTGACCTTGACCTTTGACATTTTGGTCTCAATCTTGGTTCCCAGTTCCACTCACAAAAATGTGATTTTGAATGATTTTCTTGCTTTTGGTCCCCATTGACTGTCACCTTGATCGTTGACATTTCGATTTCAATAATATTCTTATTTACTGTGCGCTTGAGGTATTACTGCAGTTTGATCAGAATACCCACCATTGAACTGGAGTACTAGCACAGCACTAGTTTTAATAATTTGGCGTTTGGGCCACCGCGGCTGTGATCTTTGATATAAAGACAGATCTACGTTGAGACTGGCCTCTATCATAGTATGTGACCATCATATTCGGTGTGTTCACGTCAAAGGGATCATATCAGATGATATCATCGGCCTCCAGAATGTACATTTGACGTAATCCAAACTGAGACTATTGAGGGTCTACATCCTGAGTTTCAATTTTTTTTTGCTGTATTTGACAATCCCTCTATCAGTATAACGCATATTAGTATATTTTGTGACAGGAAGTTTATCAAATCTGTTAAGGAGCAAAATTCAACAAAAAATGCATGGATTTCGTAAGCAAACCATGATAATATACTTGAAATTTATCTTCAATATGTTATTTTGATGCTCTAATACTATAGACAATAGGCACCAATCAGTTTGTCTTTGAAGTTAATTGGAAAAACATATATTTGAGCGCACGACATACAAAACCCTGCTTCAGATCCTATGTTTTACTAGTTCTCGTAGATACGAGCATGTGAATATTTGAAATTTAATATTCACATGCTAGAAAGGTTTGGCATTTGAAAACTTTCAACCACAATTTGAGGAAAATCCTTACGCAAATGTTTGCTCATCACACATGAGCCTTAAGGGGTCACGTCCAATCGATCGAGACAGTTTCTCGATAAACGAATAAAACCGATAAATATCTCGTCTCGAAGGTTCCTGGTTTATCGCCATCGATTGTTGTCCCGGTTTGCTCCCGGTTTTCTCTCGGAGCACAAGTCTATCTCGATCCCCCTCGAAATATATCGACCTCCTTCGAGAATGGAATCGAGATGCCTTCAAATGAAGGTTTGAATCATTCGGAAGGCGTGTGCTCGCTCAAAAGATACGTCGCTGTGGCAGCGAGACTAATTTCGGTGAGTACATACGCATTAAACCACGGATAATGAATTATATTAACATCATTTTACTATTCCGTCTACAGATCTGTGGTCGCGTACTTGCTCTGACTGCGCAATTCCACAGAACGTTTATGTACGGAAAGAAAAAAAAAACAACAACAGTTGAATTGCATGAGATGGCTCAATATTATTATTCAGTGTAACTTGTTTCGAACCTGTTTTTAGAATTTGAGTCACTTTATGAGATGCGTCCTGGGAGTGCGCATTGAAATAAATTCCACAAGTTTAGAATAAATTCCACATGTTCTTCAGAAAGTATATCAGAATGGGAGATTTTAGTTAACAATACTTGTTTGATAGGATCTTGGCTTGAAATTTGTACCACGTTTCGTCAAAGATTTCCCCGGTATTCAGAAATACAGTGGCCTTGAAGACCACAGGAGCAGCTGGAAATTCATTGGAAAAATATAAACATAAACGCGTGATCGAAGTGTTTGGGCATCCTCTATCAGCTTTTCACGCAGACAAAATGCGGTATTGTTGATGGTAAAACCCTGATTGCACTCTGAATTGGGCGTTAATTACTTTCATCAATTGGTTCATTTGTTAGGGGTCACGTCCAATTAATCGAGGCACTTTCTCGATGCCTTCGAGATGGATCGAGAAATTTCTCGGCTGAAACCGGGAGGGCAGAACCGGGACCCCTGACGACAACTCCCGGTTTGCTCCCGGTTCTATCTCGATCGAAACGTCCCGGTTTTCGAGTTGGTAACGAAATTGATCGGTAATCTCGAAGGGGGTCCCGGTTTCAATATGTCAGTCTTTTGTTGCCGTTAATTTGATCTATCTTAACTTCTCGAGCGATTAGCATGTTGCGCTGGTTACATATTATAGGAGTGCTCGTCGCCAACCTTTATCGCGACCAAAATATAATTCAGAAATTTTTTTTATTCATCGTTTATTCGATATATCTATGTCCTGAGGTTTCGTGAATCCAGTTGAACTAAAACTTTCATTTATCTATATATAAATTATGAATATATATTTTAGTGAACTGCTCCAACATCGATAACTGATTGTTTATATGACAAGTATCCGTCGCGGAATAAATGACACACCAATTGAATATGATCTGTATAATAATGGTAGGGAAGCATGCGATAATTATTGTTCTAGAAAAAGATAGATTTGTTTTTAGAAAACATGAATCGTTCCAACAGAAAAATGAAAGCTATGTTAAGAGCTTGACTGGTGAATCGCCTCGGTGTGTAATATGTTTTATAATTTTCATTGCAGATTCCATTTTTTGAAAATTACTGTATCGTGATATAGTTTAAATTACATCAACAACGTTTATTTCTGACACAAGCTTGCCTGGAAGTGGTTATCGGAAATACTGGCAATCGGAACTAGAGGTGTTGATAATTCACGCCACAGACGGTCTGTGAAAACCCGTCGGCTTGAAACAACAGCGAGACGGGGGGTAATTTTTTTGAATGAAAAAACTGAAACCGCATGCACTGTTGGCGGGAACTTGATAATTTACTCACGTTCTATTATTTATTGCCGATTTCATGCGTATAGGAAATTAACCAAATAATGGAAGTATAATTACTGCCCAACTCAGAGTGCAATCACGCTGTATACCAACGGTTACATACATTTTACTATAAACGATGCCGCGTTTTGTTTGTCCGAAAACTTCGATCGAGTGTTTATGTTTGTATTCTTCGGTTTTCAGTGAATTACCAGAGGCTCCTGTGATCTTCATAGTCTATTTATTTCTGAAGATGCGGGGGAAATCCCATTCTGATCAACTTTCAGAGGAACATATGGAATTTTATCCTAGACTTGCATAATTTATTTCAATTTGCAGCTCTTGCATGGGGGTATCTTATACAGTGATTCAAATTCCAAAAAACAGGTTCAGAATAACTCAATTATATTGAGACAGTTTATACATTTTCAATTGGCAATTTCTTTCCATTCATAACGTTTAGAGAAATTGCGCTGTCTGAGAAAGTAGCCGACTGCAGATTTCTAGACGGAATAACAGAATAATATTAAATGATCCATGTTCCGTCTAATTCATTTAAATGCATATTTATTCGCCGAGATTAATCTCTCTGCCACAGACAATATTTATATTTCAAACGTGCATTTGATGACATCTCGATTCCATTCTCGAAGCATGTTGAGTTATAATTTTCGAGGTGGATCGAGATGGACTTGCGCTTCGAGAGAAAACCGGGAGCAAACCGGGACAACAATCGATAGAGATCAACCGGGACCCTTCGAGACGAGATATTTATCGGTTTTACTCGTTCATCGAGAAACCGTCTCGATCGATTGGACGTGACCCCTTAGACACATGAAACTAGCAATAAATAATAGAACGTGAGTATCTTATCAATACCTGCCAAAATTGTTTTCTCTGGGTTTTTCTTTCAAAGTAATTAACCCCTCTCTGTTAGCTGTTGTTTCAAGCCGACGATTTTCACAGACCGGCTGTGATGTGAATTATCAACACCTCCAGTTCCGGCTGTCAATATTTCCACTAACCTCTACCAGGCAAGCATTTATCAGAAATAAACTATGTTGATATAATCTTCTTACTTGAAGTATATCACAAGAGAGTAATTCCCAGTAAAATGGAATCTGCAATGAATGATACAAAATGAAGAAAAAAATTCACGCCTACGAAAATACACCAATCAAACTCTTCATTTTAAATTTTTCGGTTGAAACGATCCAGGTTTCGTTTTAAAAGAATTTTATGGAACAATAATTATCGATGTGAGAGATCATTCAATTATATATTTATACTTTATATAGATGAATGCAATTTTTTCTTCAGTTGGATTCAGGAAACTTCAGATCATGGATATATCGATTAAACGTTGAATAACATTGAAGGAATCTTTAAAAAAATCGTGGTCGAGATTCTATTTTGGGATGCGATATGCGTAAAAGACGAGCGCCCCCAAAATATGGCGGCCGCACAAATCTAATCACATGAGAAGCTGTGAAACGGCCAATTTAATGGCAATAAAACACGGACATATGCAAACCGGGACCCCCTTCGAGATTACCGATCAATTTCATATCCATCTCGAAAACCGGGACGTTTCGATCGAGATAGAACCAGGAGCAAACCGGAAGACGTCGCCAGGGGTCCGCGTTCCGCCCTCCCGGTTTCAGCTGAGAAATTTCTCTATCCATCTCGAAGGCATCGAGAAAGTGCCTCGATTAATTGGATGTGACCCCTAAAGAGAGCCATCAGAACATGAAACAGAACGTTGGCGAGTGAGCACGAATGATTCCACTATAATCACTCACAATTTTTTTGGGTGAAAGGGCTCTTGACATTTCACCTTAAATTTTATGCTATCGTGAACTTGGCCTTGGGCTTACTGACCAGTTTTGGTACGCAAGTTGAGAGAAGAAAGGGAATAAAGAGAAGGAAATGGAGAAAGTGCTCTCCATAGTGTTTCGCAAGCTATACATGTAGTTGAGGTAACCCAAATAGTGCGATGGATTTCCTCATAAGTATAGATGTTCTGTCCCAGCTCAATTTTCGCAAATCCCAATTTTCCTCCACCTTCATCGCGCCTGATTTCCATTGGCGATATTGTGACAAAATCACAAATCTATAGCAAAATTTATGACGATTTTCGATTGGAATGAAGCATGTTCAAAATGACAATAAACCTGTATAGTCTATTCGTACGCAACTGAAAAGCGGATATCCAAGGGAGGTTCTTATATGCTATTTCAATTAGCCTTTCTTAGTCAGGTCATACTGACCTGGATGTTCTTTTGAGAATCCTTAATACCTAGCGCGCGGCTATTCACATAAACCACTGTGCTGTTATAAAATATTTCGCTTCTATAAAAGAGAGAACGCTGACAGGGGCCGTTTATCAAAGTACGAAACGAGCTCTCCTTTTATCAAATTGATTTAAATGATTTATAGGTGCACGGCATGTTCGACGAGAGGAGAAATTATCAAACCAATTGAGCAGCTGTGCGTGTTTTATGTTTCTGACATATTGCACGCTATCTGTGTGATGAATCCCTTTGCTGAGTTTCTTTATGAACTCCCGACAAACAGTGAGTCTATGATCAAATCGACCAACGTAAGACTTATGGCCATGCTGTCTTCACCAGGTAAGCAATGTTTCTTTGTTTATAGAGTTGCTTGAATTTCTCATTAATAATATCTATGTGAAATTTGGCAACACAATATATCAGCAGCATATAGGTATTCCAATGGGTACTAATTGTGCACCCCTGTTGGCTGACCTGTATCTGTTCTCTTATGAATATGACTATATGCAGGCGCTTTCAAAAACCGATCCATTCAAAGCCCGTTCCTTCTCATTCACCAAACGCTATATAGACGATCTTCTCGCTGTGGATAATCGCTATATAAATGACGCAGTGAAGGATATATATCCACCTTCACTGGATTTGAAGGAAACTACAGATAACCCTACAGGCACATCATATTTAGACCTATATCTCTATAAAAATGAAGCGGGCCTTCTCTCTCGTCGACTGTATGACAAAAGAGATGATTACAATTTCGACATCGTAAACTATCCCTTTCTGGACAGTAATATTCCAGTGGGACCTGCATATGGCGTATACATATCACGCCTAGTAGCATTTGCTAGATCCTGTGTTAAATGTGACGATTTTAATCAACGTCACAAAACATTGTTGCAGAAACTTATAAAACAGGGCTACACCACCAAGCGCCTCCACTCAAAGTTTCTCAAATTTGGCGATACATATCGCATGCTGATAGCAAAATACGAGCATAGCGTGCAAGATCTATGGCGTTACGTTTCGTAACTTGTGTCTAATTCCGCTTAATCCGGGGCTAGGGGCCGTATGAACCCATGTACTTCAAGATCCTCATGGTACTCATATGAACAGTCACAATCAAAGCGTGACTGAGATACATCATTCTTTAGATGACGACTTTACAACGAATATTATGGATTAAGAATACTGATCAGCGATACGGATGTGATATTTTTGGAACATCATGATGTCTTGCCGGCATCATTGTAAACTGTTGACCGCTTCTCTCTTGCAGGAAACAAGCCTATGTTCATGTATACTATGATTGTCTTTTTGAATTTGGTGCTAATACTGTTATATGGAATATGGAATAGGTCTTTGGATTATGAACGCGGATATTCTCGAATGGACAACGGCTGAATTATGAATGACGGATCAGACGCTTGTAATGTGTGGAAACTAATTTATATAGCATGAGCGCAGACAATCGCTTTCCAATTGCAAATCGGTTTCGATGAAAACTATTATCACCTGCTCTGGTAAAAAATGTAACATGCAATAAAAGCAAACTGTCCGGTAAACCAAGAATGGCCCACGTAGCACATGGGGCTCGAACATATATTTGATACGTCTGCATATGTGTGTTTTGACAAAGCTAAATATAACAACGACTGTGCGATTTCATTGCTAATTTCTCACCAAACATGAACGATTGGCCTACAATTTCGTCATATTAAAAGTCTTTGCGATTTATCCAAATTTTATTCATTATATTCTTACCCTCCAACTTACTCGTCTAAATGTTTGAAAATAATACATATGACAAGTGGGCAATAATGTTTATGGATCGGACAATATAAGATTGAAAGAGTCTCCCAGACGAGAACTACAACCCCAATTGGTTTCAATATACACGCGCACATTTGACGTGCAGGATGAGATTTCCCATAGCATTGCCTTGTTTGATTATTCAGTGACCCGTGACCATTTTGCCGCAACATCAAAAGGGGTTTTATTTTCTCCAAGGTTAAGTTATGTTACTGACACGGACTTCCTGTTGGAGTTGTCTTCTACAGGAAATGATGATGTAAGTTACGATAAGTTGAATACTTTTTTGAAAATAACCATTTAAAAAAATAAAATTAAATATTAAATGATTTGTATATTTGGAATCCTTAAGAAATGCGCTTTCAAAAAATATATATAAATTACCACAGCTATAAGGCATACTTTTAGCTGTATAAAGAGGGTGTGTAAAAGTGTCTGCAGGAGAGCTCAGTATCCTTGAAGTATAACATATATATGAACCCAAGTTAGGTTCTTGCAGGAAACAGACCACCAGCATTGTTCAAAGAAGCCAGCTATATTTCGTGATTTTACTATCCGCAATCCATTAAGACAATTCTAATGATTTTTTTAGTAGTTGTATAAAGTAAAATATATAACAGTCAAGCTTTGATTGTGTCTGTTCATGTGAACACCATTAAATATTGTATCGCATAGCTCTTAGTCCTGCGTTGAGTAGAATAATAATAATGCTACATAGCATGATAATCATCACAATACGGTCATGTCTGCAATCAGTTTGTGATGTCTATCCCCGAAGTCGAGAGACGCGGAGGAGAGCTTTATCCAACCAGTTTCTACCGTAATGTTTGTTGGAAGGGCCATGTTTTGTGGAGAATGATACACTGCTGAGCTGCATTACGCCATGTGCAGGACCTTCTGGCATATTGCTGGCCTCCTAGAGTTCAGTAATCGGTAAACTGTTCACAATATTGATATCGTTGGATAGTTCACAATGTCGATATTGTCATCGTGTAAGCCGACGTGAGAGTAAAGCTTTTCAATTTTAATTCAGTGAAGGTGGATAATTATTCTTCAAGACGTCGACTAATATAGGGATTACCCAAAGCAAGGAGATTGCCTATTTAACGTTTGGTGAATGAGAAGGAGGAGACTTTGAAATGATTATCTCCTGATTTTTGTTGTGTTGTCGTATTCCGAGTATACGACGCCGCATAATAGAGCAAATATAGGTCTTGCTGGTCTATGATACCACCAGGTTTTACCCAGATATGTTGATTGGTAAATTAAAGTAACTTTATAAATAAAAAACACACATGATAAACATCCCTGGTAATTAGTAGATACAAGCTGGATATCCAACATTCAGTAGCCAGGCATCTTCCATAAAGCATCCTCGCCTCTATAAGCACAAATACCTTATGATTCATTTATCACCAAGAAGGCATAAAATAAATATTAAAAAACAAGCTACACAGTTTGTTGTAAGAGAAAAGCATTCAATAGTATTTAGCAAACAATACCCAGTAGGAAAAATGTCCGGATCCTATATAATAGCTCAGCTAAGACATTTTTTCCCTGATTTCCAACCAAGGTAAGATATATTTTCCAAAGGTAAAGATATGAAATGGGACATTGTTTCCTTTCACATACTTTCCCGTGACAGATTTTTCTTTCACGCTGTCAAGACATCTCTGTGTTTCTATCAACGAATCCATATCACGGCAAGTCTTCCTTTAATTTAACCCTACCTGGCCGGGGGGGGGAAAGTCCCCCCCCCCCTAGTGAACTTTTCTCTGCTGCTCCGAAACGACAAAACCGAGGAGGCTGAAACTTGGTGACTTTTAAGCATATCTTATTGGGGTCATTTTGAGCCTATTTTCATATACCCCTGGTATGGGTATGGATCATGGGTAAATTCAAAATGGCGCCCATGTGGTATCCGCCAGAGTCGTGTTTTTCAATCTTTTCGCTCCATTTCGTCACATTTTCCTTGCCTACAAGGTCCTGAAAGTATTTTATTTATGCAAAACTAATTATTTTGTATTTTATTTGATTTGATTTGGAAAAATGAAAATTTCGAAAAATCGACCCCAAAAAGGCTGAAAAATGGCTTCTGAGAAGATGACGTCACTGTGACGTCATCATGGCGGCCATCTTCGATTTTTTTTACATTTTCCGGTAGAGCTTGAACCCAAGATACTTTGTGGTAAGTTTCAGCGCTCTAGCCTTAGTGGTAGAGAAAATATATAGGGGGAGCACTTTCCGCCGCCCCCCCAGGCTGCGATACACCCAAAATCGCCCAGGCCAGATAGGGTTAAGTGAATTTACAAGTCGTTTTCTAATTTTTCTCGATTAACTATATTTAAGGGGGATCTAAAAGGTGCTGTGTGTAGTTTTCTTCCTGACGCAACCCTATCCCGTTTTTTTGTTTCGTATCTTTTACCGAGAAAACTCTTGGTTGGCAGGATTTTTTCTCATTCTACTCGCGACGCTGATACTATTCAAAAGTCTGATTGGCGTTAATGTAGCCTATCAAAGCAGTTCGTTCGAGATAAAAAGAACAGGTTTCCACAGCAAACCCTGACCATGCCAAATGCTTCTGTTGGGTTTCCATAACGTATTAGCTCAACTTGTCGAAGATGACGTTGAGTGGAAACTGCGTTAGAATGTAGAGGCCTTCCATTAGTAAGCGGAGCGCAAACTTTGCCTCTCACAAGCGTCCAACTGTCTAATTTTCTTTTCTGCTGAAATGTGAAAGTCTTAATACTTCCTTTTGCGGCGTAAGTCATTAAAGCTGGAAAGAAAACTCTAACCGGTTTCATCCAGGCATGATGGCTGGATAAGCACGAATCAGACGACATCCAGTGCTTAAACAAGCAATAAGGTAATTACAAAAAGAACCATTTTCTCCTGGCGCTTTCAAGAACATCACGCAATCGAGATGTAATGTGTAATACTGAAAGAAATTATTAGGCGGTTTAGGAGAATCGATAAGTTTAGTCGTATAAATAGTATTGCTCCGAAACGACATAAGAATGTCTGTCGTATTACTGGATATTCTGCAACACGTGTGAACGTAATGTGGACCTCCGTTTCTGTCTATAGCCACTAGATCAGGTACCAAATCTCTTAGAATTCTTACGTCGTATCAAAAGAAAGCGAGATTGATATCGTCCATTATGCAAGTTTGATATAAAGAAAGATAATATTTGTAGTGAAGCTTAAATGCGGATAACCTATTTCTGGATATCGAGCTATTCCGAAGAATATCGTACACAACGACCAGAAAACGGCATATAGCACGTAGATTTATCTCCCTTGAATCTACTGCTCAATGCAGAAATTTCGTTGGGGTATCGCAATGATAATGTCAGAAGATGTACAGTTTTACAGTATTTTAATAACATGCTAAGAGATTTCTATTTGTTTCCAAAGTAATTAAACTTGCTCAATTTGAACTTCTTCATGTGTAAACATATATATATATATATGGTTAAAAACAGGTTGTGTGACCATGATCACAGCCTTGAAAATATACAAAATTATGACGCACAATAATAGACCGATAGCTTGTACAGTTAAAATAGATGAGAATAGGATACGTTTTGCACTGCAATCAACTAGCTGATCGTACACTCTTGTTTTTGTGAGGGTTTGTTTTTTGGATTCGTGCGTTTCACTTTCGGTTTGCTTCCTCGTCTGATGAGGCTCCGACTTCGGGAAAATTTTGAATCTGGTACCAAATGTTGCTCCTGGTCGTTATCTAAATTTTCTTCCACGACGGTTGCGCTTAGCCTTCGTCTCAACATGGGTTCTAGTCTTCGCATGTAAGGCCCTTTGGCTTGGTCTAACAAAAGTTTAAATATATCGAGAATATTTTCCCCGTATTTGGCTGACACTTCCAAGAAGGAGTTCATTCCGTCGTCATAGAGCCAGTGGATGACGTCTTCTTTGTCCACTTGCCGGTCTTCGGAACAATCTGCCTTATTTCCTACCACAACACAGGGTAATTCGTCGAAATTACTCCGCTCCTCCTTAATTTGTTCCCGAACGCGCTTAACTTCTTCAAAAGATTCAAGATTGTTAACTGCATATACTAACACGAAGGCATGTGCTGTAGATATAGACAACCGCCTCATGGCGGGAAAGGCATAATTTCCAGCCGTGTCCAAAATATCCACTTTTATTAAAGAACCGTGGACGTCATACTCCCTGCAGTAGAGGTCTTCAACCGTCTCCCGGTATCCGTCCGTAAAAGAATCCGACAAAAATCTTTGAATAATTGCACTTTTACCGACACCCCCTGCACCTAAAAACACCAAACGATGTCTCTGTTCAACGTCGGTCATCTTCGATCCGCGTTGACCGATTCACTTCTGAATCACAAACAGCAATGGCCAGGTATAGATCTACACAGCTGCAGATGTGAAGCACATGTATATTTATGTTGTAATTCAGGACTGCTGTTACCGTATCCGCGTTGTGCCTGGACTTGAAGGGCTTCTCTTGAGTAGCTGTCCACAGATGACAACAGCCGAGCAGTCTACCAGACAATCAAGTAATTCCTAGAAACGCTGTAATTACTCTTTATCCTGAAATAACGCCTGTTCCGTCACATACGTGGCACATGTTAACTGCAAAGACAAGAAAAAGTGAATACACGTGAATATTAGAATGCAATGGATTGTCAATAAAGTATCAGCTGAAAATGTCAGTGCGCCCTTGCATTTCAATGACATTTACTACGAATATACCACCGATTTTTTATTTCCACAGTTTTTAAATATCGACATCACCGAGCCCTGCATCCAGACATGAGGACGTAATCGATTAGTTGCTCCAGACTCTATGACGTAATAATAGTTTTAGCATACATATATACAGTTTACCTCAAAACTACATTATGCGTAGTTTTTATTTCTTATATACATACATACGTCTGAAACATAAAAAAAACCAGCCGTTTCTCCTATATATTTCTTCCGTGTAGCAGCACGATGCAATCGTGTCGGATGCCCGTTTGGAAAGTACAAGGAGTAGCAATTCATTACATAGAATAATGACTGAATATAGAGAATATAACGAGAATATTGACTGAATATAGAGAATATAACGAGAATAATGACTGAATGTAGAGAATATAACGAGAATAATGACTGAATATAGAGAATATAACGAGAATAATGACTGAATGTAGAGAATATAACGAGAATAATGATTGAATATAGAGAATATAACGAGAATAATGACTGAATGTAGAGAATATAACGATGTACTAACAGACTTGTAAATCTACAGCCTGCTAGACGAAAGTAATAGTAACTACATAGAGGACCGTGTTCACGATAACTATCCTGCCAAATACTTTAGCTACAGTTTTTGTTTATGAGGAAATAGTATTCACTTCGCACCATTATGAATTTCATTCTCAAGTTATATGCCATGAACGTTGATGCTGTAAAACATCGTCTCGCCCATTATGGGTTTTTATCTTTCATCGTTTTGGTTGTCTCGTTCCTGAAAATAAAGCTCGGTTGTCCTACTGCAATCCAGCCTTTCATGTTATAGAGCTACATGCACGACTATAATAATCGGGAAATGATATTTATGATTATAAAACATGCATAATAGAGCGTTAAACGTGGGTTATAGTTTTGGGAACGGTCGATACGTTGCACGAAATCCAACGCTTTGGATGTCATAAAAAAAAGTATTTACATATTTATGGATCGAGTGATCACTTAACACTGCTTGGTGAACAATATAATAGGCATCTCGACATTATCACTGCTGGTCTGCTTTACAGTCATGATATTATGTACGGACCGGGCTCGTTATGACTGAACTGTCTATTTCATTAGCGTGTACTCAGGAGGAACACATCCTCTAGCGGTCGTGTGAGAGTCACCTCATTTCCCCCAACCGATTCAATAATTCATGGAAAACCCGATAGGAAAAGGGAAGTGAACCTAACGAGGCTGACTTCGGTATGCCCTAATGAAGTTTCTCGTAACTTTGCGTTTACCGATAGATTCCACAATTGTGGGCAATCATCCTCCACAGACTCGGAATCATGTTGATAACAGTGACTGGTGATGCGAGCAAATAGCGCCGTAATCCAACCGGAACTCGTAGGACTCCACATATATACATTACACCCAAAGACAGTACAAGCGTCTAGTTCGTCATTCAATATTCAGCCGTCGTCCATTAAAGAATTTCCGCGTCCATAATCCAAAGACCTATTTCATATAATAGCATTAGCACCAAATTAAGAGAATAAATTATAGTATACATAAAATCGGTCAAGTTTTCAATGCTGCCAGCAATTGACACGATGTTTCAAAAATATCAAATCCGTATCGCTGATCTGTATTCTTAATCCATATGATTTTATTTGTAAAGTCGTTATCTAGAGTATGACCGAGTGATTCGCGGTTGTTACCATTCTCTATCTCTATCATGCTTTTAGTTTAGTTTGTTCATATAGACACATTGAATGCCGTGATCACACGGCCCACAGCCCCGACTTGAAAGTAACTCGATCAATAAATCAAAGAGGTGTGATGATGTAGTAACCGAACCAACAAAACGGAAATATATATAGAAGAGTCTCAGTATATGGTTTTACCAAGGCCGGATATTGAAAACTGAGAAATAATCATCTGTCGCTATAACGAACGCTGGTGGAATCAATAGGTCCGACATGACCCCTCTTATCAATTACAGTAATTATTATTAATTACGCGCTAATGGGTAGTCTACAGTTTGAAATGTAGCAGATTCTGGGGAACAAATCGTCATAAGATACTGTTTTGAAGGTTGAGTTTATTTTTCACATTTAATTGTATTTAGGAATGAGGGTAGACTTATTGACATTTATCAAACTGGTGTTTTTTCAGCCATGGTATTATATACATTAGAAGTCCGAACAAGTTTAGGGTTATAATAGTCTATTTCATTATGTGTAGTCGCGCAGAACAACCATTCCAACCGTGGTCTAAGAGTCCAGTCCTTTTTTTTCCAACCGATTCAATAATTCATGGCAAAAACCGATAGGAAATGAAAGCATAATCAATATGATCCTAACGAATTTAGCTTCGGTTGAATTAATGAAAACCTCAGTTGTTGTTTCTCGTAATTTTGCGAATACCAGTATATATAGGAGTGAGACAATTGTGTGGCAGCCATCGTCCACAGTCTCTGAATTATCGGGTCTATTAAAAGATAACATGCTCTGTTGTGGACATTTATAACAGCGTAATCCAACAAGAAGTCGTTGGATCTCACATGCGGATAGTCTGAGTACATTATACCCACAGACATCTCCACGAGGACGAGTTATTCTCGAATGTTACGCTGTTCTTTGTCTCATCCATGTTTTCAGTTTAGTTTGTTCATATAGACTCATTGAAAGACGTGACCACACGACCCCAACTCCAACTTGAGAGGAATTCAATCAATGAATTGAAGAGTTAACAGTCGATCCAACAAGATGTAGAAGAGTATAAGTATATGGTTGAACCAAGGCTGGATATTGAATTCTGTGAAACAGCCATCTTTAGATACAACGAACACCGATGTTGTCTTGAAACCGATGGATCCGATATGGCACATCTGAACAATTACCCTAATGAAATTCTCTTTACCGTGATAATGTAGTCTACATTTTAAAACGTAACAGTTCGGGGAGCAAAATTAATAATAAAAATAATGTCAATCAATGAGGGAAATCTTATTGACATTTATCAAACCCGGTGACAAGTCCGAACAAGGTTATATCTATCCAATTCCTTAATGTGTATTCAGGAGAAACATATATTCCCGCCGTGGTCTGAGAGTCACCTCATTTCCTCCACTCGATTCAACAATCCATGGCAGTTAAACACAACAGTGAAAGGGTAAAAGGGTAAAATGCCGCCGTACTGATAAAAGGTCATATGACGCAACAGACAAATATACTGACTGCATATTTCTATAAACATCACAAGAACCAAAAGTCACGCTTTTATTGTAGGCGTTCATGTGGACATCTTGAAGGACATGACCACACGGTCCCTAGCACCGACTTTGTACTTATCGAAGAGTTAATCACCGATAAGTCATTGGATGAATAGTCAGTATCATCCTAACGATTTTCGCTTCTGTTGAATTAATGGAAACCACAGTTGTGTCTCGTAATTTTGCAAATATCAGTATATATAACGTTGGGATCAACTGATTACCTTGACATAAACTGGAGAAAGGTGACTCCCAAAGTATTAGCGATAAGCATTTGTAGATCAATAATTCGACATTCGTGTCATTGTGAGGAATGTTCCATGGATATATACATGTTTTACAAAACATTCAATGGTGTAAGTACCATTCCTGAAGAAGACATGAATAAATATGTCGAAATACTGATTTACAAAATGTTTCTCGCTGATATTTCCTGAATCACCCTCATCCTGCATCAGAAGATATAGGTGTGGGACAAATGTTGGGCAGCCATCGTCCTCTGGCCTCCAAATTATCGAGTCTGATAAGCGATAACATGGACTGGTGGTGAAAGCATCCAGCAAGAAGTCGTATGACACAGGAGACTGATATTCTGAGTACATTGTGCCTAGAGACATCTCAAGGATGAGGAAAGATTCTCGAACGTTACAAGAGTTCTGTATCTCAGTCATGCTTTCAATATACATGAAGTTTTTTTACATTGAAATATGTGACCACATGGCCTCCAGCATCGACTTGAGAGGAGTTCATTAAATGAATCGAAGAGCTGTGATGATACACCAGTCGAGTCATAAAAATGGAACTATATATAGAAGATTGTCAGTTTGCTATAGATTAACCAAGGCCGGACATTTGAGAAATAAACATCTGTCGACAGAATTTAAAAGGAAAACTGAGTAATGAAATATATTGTAGTCAACCTTTCATAATGTAGTATAGATTCCGGAGAACAAAAAACATCATGAAAATAAGGAACTATTCTGTTTTTCACAGTCTCCATATCTGTGGATAAAATGAAAAAGGTTGGGTTTGATTTTCACATGTACTATATTAATAGAAACGAGGGCAAACTTAATGGCATTGATAAAAGCTTGTGTGTTTATACAGCCATGACGTTATATACAAATCCGGACAGGTTATACATTATACCTGCCTATTTCCTTAATGTGTAGTCATGGGGAACAACCACTTCAGCCGCCGTGTGAGAGTCACCTCATTTCCTCCAACCGCTTTAATAATCCATGGCAAAGCGACTAGGAAAACGAACGGATATTCAATATGAACCTTCTAATACCAGTAGATATAAGTACTGAAGTCGATAATCGTGAGGTAACCATCCTCCACAGTCTGATTTTCGTGTCTAGTAAGCGATAATATGGACTGGAGGTGAGAACGTGGAACCGCGTAATCTGACGAGAAGTCATATGGCGATACAGGCTGATATTCCGACTATATTGCATCAGCAGATATTCCAGGAAGAATACTGATCAGCGATACGGATTTGATAGTTTTGGAACATCATGTCTTGCCGGCATCATTGAAAACTGTTGACAGCTATTGTCTTGAAGACTTTTTCAAGGGCGATTTTCGTACTTGACCAAGTGCACTTCATTCTGAAGGTGTGTTTCATCAAACGTTTTTGGTCGCACTTGGTCAAGTGATGTTTGAAGTGACCTTTTTGGAACTCGTTTGTGCGGTTTGGTAATAAAGAGTACCCCCGCAGAATCAAGTGTATGTTCAAAATACTTGACGCACAGGAGCCGATCTGTAGAATTTCAGGTGTCAAATAAATATGTCTGTGCCATTTTTGAATCTATGAGATGAAGAACAATGCCCATACGTGCATTATGATGCATGGGCACATGACAAAAACTTATTTTTCAACCCCATCTGCCTTCATATTGGTCATTTTCAGTACATTTCTATTTCAAGCGCGGTTTTCAAGGGAGGTCCGACCACACTTGAACTCAAATGCGATTTTATGTTCATGAAAAGCAAAAACTAAAGTCAAGGAAGGTTTTCAAGTGCACTTGAACTTTCAAGTGCGAAAATTGCCTCAAGTGAGGTTCGGCCCCTGTTATATGAATTAGGTCTTTGGATTATGGACGCGGAAATTCTTTTAATAATGGACGACGGTTGAATAATGAATGACGCACTAGAGGATTGTATTCTAAGCACCACAAGTGATTCTCGGATGTTTCGGTGTTCTGTATCTCATCCATATTTTTAATGTATATTGTTTCCATGTGGACACATTGAGTGGCGTGACCACAACGCCCCTGGTATCGCCTTGAAATGGTTTACATGCATACACGAATCGAAAAACTGTGGTGATATAATAGCCCTGCGAACTCACAAGATGAAAATAGAGGTCTGTCAATTTGCTATGATTTAAAGATACTGAGATGCACTATCACAAACTTTCGAGAAGTTTATAGGGGAAAATGGGTAATCCTGCACGCAATAGTCGATATTGTAACATGTAGCAGATTACGCGGAAAGGAGAATTCATAAAACTCAGCTGTGAGGAAAAAAAAAATTCAATTGAGCTGTATTTAAGAATGATATCTAACATTGACACAGTTCGTTCGAGGTGTGGGCGCGGAATTTCTTCATTTACGACAGTTGTCTACTGTATGTCGGGTGTAAAGCTTGGGCAACCTTCCTAGAATGCAAACATAGCTGTGGCAAGCCAATCCGGTAATACAAGAGTGTTTGATAGTGGTAAAGATTGGGAGGGTGTCTTGTGATTGTAGACGCGTAAAGTCATCGTACTGAATGACTGATGTACGGCAAAGGTGAAATTGCTCGTGTAGTTGTCGGTATAGTACGAGATACAGTTGTTGGGGGTATCATTGTAGACCTGGGTTAATCGACAGACATCAACTCAATCATGGTACAACGCACTATGAGATTCGACAGAAGGTGTAATTTTCCAGTGCATTTAGGTTACTTGTCAGGCGAAAATAAATAATTATATACAGGTATATAACAGTTGACATTTCGATGTTCTGAAATTATCTAGTCACAGAAAACAGAATAATCTAGAAAAGTAGATGCCGTGAAATAATCAGAATTAACCTGGCCTTACCAAACATTATGGCCGCTCCTCCTACCAAACATTATGGCCGCCCCTCCTACCAAACATTATGGCCGCCCCTCCTACCAAACATTATGGCCGCCCCTCCTACCAAACATTATGGCCGTCCCTCCTATACCAAACATTATACCCGCCCCTCCCATCAAACATTATGGCCGCCCCTCCTATCAAACATTATGGCCACCCCTCCTACCAAACATTGTGGCCGCCCATTCTACCAAACATTATGGCCGCCCCATCTACCAAACATTATGGCTGCCCCTCCTACCAAACATTATGGCCACCCCTCCTGCCAAACATTAAGGCCGCCCCTCCTACCAAACATTATGGCCGCCCCTCCTACCGAACATTATAGCCGCCCCTCCTACCAAACATTATGGCCGCACCTCCTACCAAACATTATGGCCGCCCCTCCTACCAAACTTTTCACCGCAATTTCAGAACGAAGAGAGCAAGAGCATTGAAACCTTCTGACTATTCCGTGATTCTTATTGGCGTTATTGTGAGACATTTGCATAATCCTAGACGAAAAAGAAGCATGGCAAAATCAAAATGGCGGCAACAATGTCCTGACTAAAGTCATGTTTTCGATCTTTTTTTTTCGTATTTTTCTTGCCTAAAATAACATAAAAGTAATTTATTTTGCCAAAATTCATTATTCTCTGTCATATTAATTATTTTCTGAGAGAAAATATAAAGAATAAAAATAGGTGAAAAATGGCTTCCAAGAAGATGACTCATTGTGACACCACAATAGCGGCCATCTTGGATTTGTTCACATTTTCTGCTAGATCTTGACCCAGATATATATTATGGAAAGTTTCAACCCTCTACCCAAGGGTGGGCGAAAATAAATAGAGGTGGGGGCGAAATTGCCTCCAGGCTGGGCCAGACACCATATAATCAGGCGTTAACATCTATGGGGAGAATGATGATGAGAGGTTGAGTTTATTACCCGCTAACGTTGGGATAATGAAAAAGACTCGGAAAAGTTCATCGGGTGAAAAATAATGGTCACTGATTAGGATTTTATGTCAAAACATCACGTCTTGCTGACATCAATGAAAACTGTTGACCGCTTCTATCTTGTAAGAAATCATCTCTTGTTCTTATTATTTTTATTCATACACATTCGGAATTGGTGCTGTCATACAATAAGTCTATGGATCATTGACGTGGAAATTATTTAATGGACGACGGCTGAATATTGAATGTCGGATCTGACGTTTGGTAACTCCAATGGAGAAGGCCAGGTACACTGAAAGGAAATATACAAGAATATAGACAATTTACCTTACTGCGTACCTCATCACCCTACTGAATCGACAAGTATGATTATAGGTGAAAACCGTCGGTCACGTGTCCAATCACAGTCAATGGTAGGTTTTTCGGTGCTTTCGTTATCAAGCGTGGGCGTGTGCCGGACCAGACGACAGTGACCACAGCCGAAAATGAACGATTTTCAGCATATCGATGACAGGTATGGTTACTGGTGTAAAGTCATTTTTTGAAGGAGAGATATTGTACTATATTGTCACCAAATGTAGGGTTATTACTATTTCAAGTTAACAAAAAATTTAAACATTTTTGCTGCGCGAGGTGTTTTTAGGTGTTGGTAGACAGTCCATGGTAGGTATTAGCATCGAATTATAGTGTGAGGAAATGAGCACAAAATGAACACGTGGGAACTTACTACCTGCTTCATGTATCACTGACTCATTCATCTCTCGATTCCTTCCACTTGTGTGTGTTTAAGAGGAATATGAACCATTAATAGTTTATTCTCTGTCTGTCTGATATTACGACAGTCCATGGTATCATCATCGGACCGATCGACAGTCCATGGTAGGTCAACATGCACTTGTGAATGATGCACAGAGAGCACATCGTCTGATCCAATGATTCGCCAAATGGACTGTTGCCAAGACAAATGGCAGCTACCATGGACTGTCGACATATCTGATATATAATTATATGTTGCCTCATTATAACATTGCAGCTGTTATGCGGCTTCAATGTGAAGTGATCCAACCTAGTTCATGGTCGCATGACAAATGGACTGGTGCTTTCACCTATAATCATACTTGTCGATTCAGTAGGGTGCTCATTTACATAATAGTTAGCTTCAGAATTGCATTTTTGAAATATTTGATATTTTTGGAACATTATGATGTCTTGCGGCATCATTGAAAACTGCTGACCGCTTCTCTCTTGCAGAAAATTAGCTTATGTTTATGTATATTATGTATATTGTCTTTTTCATATTCCATATAACAGCATTATCACCAAATTCAAAAAGGTCTTTGGAATATGGACGCGGATATTCTTTAATGGACGACGGCTGAATTTTGATTGACGGACCAGACACTTGTAATTTCGCCCTATCTGGCGACGCCCATCTGGACTTTTATCTGAAACGAAAAAAAAAGTGAGAGCTGATATCTTGAGACTTAATACATAGGCCGTAATAATGGGGTCATTTTGATAAGAAGATCTGTTTTCTTATCCGCATAAAAGTGTCCCAAAACTATTTTATTTCACATCAGATAATTATTCACTATTTTGCCATGCAATTTTTGAGAAGAAATTTCGATAAATAAAAAAATTCGAAAAATCGGACCGAAATATATGTTTTGGGGAAATGACGTCACTATGCGTCAGTTCGGCCATCTTGGATTTCAGATACGCGTCTCAGCTCTCTAGCATCAGGATGAAAAAAAGATTTAGGAGGATGGAATAATCCTACTAAAATATAACTTCCGTATACTGCTTTTGTACGTTACCGAGAATCCAGGCTATCAGGTCCATTCTGGGATGCTCATCGTTCACAGTTATTGATATCGAGATATGGAAATATGTCTGCATGTAAATCACACAGGCTTATATATCTGACTTTGCCAGACCATGACACTGGCAAAGTGTGTTTCCTCGTCTCGCGTGTTTACTGTGTGAATATTTGTCGCTGGTCGTTTGTAGGTGAAGTTTATTAGATATTTGCATAGAGTGGCCATCGGTGTAATCGATTTGACTGTGAAAATATAATAACGTAAACATGCTATGCTAGATACATGGTCCATGCAAATAGTGTATGGCGTATGAATTTATCTGTCCATGTTACATATATACGTACGAATCGTATCATATACGCTCAGTTGTGTCAATAAATGGTATGCCACACATTTTGCGGATACTAAATGCTACAGAGTTCGTACATAATCTCAATGAGAAAGACGCCAACATAGTTTCAAACACGTAATAACTGTTCAGTGCTAAACGTGAGTTACTGGCAAATTGATGTGATTTTGATGTAGAAATTCAAGAAGGCTATTTATTTTATATTTTCCCCAAGATGAACGATCAGAAAGCCAATGCGAATGGAAGTTACGAAAAAGTACTCGAAGAAGAGAGGTTGAATAGCAAGATACATATGAGAAATTGTACGCTCTATCCGAACATAAATTTATGCTTACTATATCTCATTTCCATATTCGCTGACTTAAAATGGTTGTGGTGGCATCCGTTCGTCATTTTGGCCTCAACTTGATAAGTTTTGGAGTGATATTTGGAATAAGTAGAAGTTGGTGTCTTGTTATATGCACCATGATAATCGATCATATATTATTTCTACAAAAGAGCAGATTAAAGAACATTCTTCGAATTCGATTCACGAGCTATTATTCACCGCAAATGAAATCAACCACTTGGAGACAGATTCTAGGCAAAAATCTGTTCAATGCAGTGTACAAGAAATTTCTATTTCAAAATCTGATTTTTTCTAATTTGCGTTTCATTGTCACACTCTTATCTGGATAAATATACACTGAATTTATCACAGGAGCGAATGTCCAATTTCAGGAAAATCCATTTTCCATCAATGAAAATGCTCGAGGCCGTTCTTTGATAATTTTGGAACATAATGATGTCTTGCCGACATCATTGAAAACTGTTGACCGCTTCTCTCTTGCAGGAAACAAGCTTATGTGTATGCATACTATGATTGTCTTTTTGAATTTGGTGCTATACTGTTATATGAAATATGGAATAGGTCTTTGGATTATGGACGCGGATATTCTCTAATGGACGACGGCTGAATTATGGATGACGGACTAGACGCTTGTAATCAGTTACGACGGAGCGGACGCCGCACGTCTTCATACACAAGTCGACCTCCCCGTCCATCGGTTCTGCTTAAATTAATATTATACAAAGACGCGAAAGGTCATTGACCACAAATCCATTTGGATATGAAAAATGGCCACACCTACCGCCATATTAGGAGAAATGACGCAACAATGCTGAAAGAATTCATCAACCTACATACAGTCGTTTGATAGGCTCTGATTAACTTATCTCTGGTTATTGATGAAACTTAAACCTCTGATTTTCAATGCTAGGTGGTCTAATCTATCAAGGCTACTTTGAAGTCTGAACGGAGAGATCGGCGTGTGCGTAAAGATGGCGCCACGGGTCTTCTGACTGATATTGGACTGACTGATAACTGTACTCTTACTTATACTAGATAAAGATTTTCAAGCATTCTGAATGCAACCTGGATTTAGTCTGTCAAACTGTCAATGTAAGGTACCGTACCGTAATTGCTTGGGAGTACAATGAATTGTAACTGAATATGCTCACATGAATACTACGCAGAATCATACAGTACCGAATAGAGGTACTTGAAACCCTCTTCAGGAATTACGCAGAATCATACAGTACCGAATAGAGGTACTTGAAACCCTCTTCAGGAATTCAATGTTGATTTCTTCACTAAATTGGGGGTCCTCTTCTACTCTGTGATCATTACGCTATTGATCTCAAAAGTAAAGACTGTATATTTCATCATATTGTTGTATTATACATTTCTTATGACAGTTCGGTTCAACTGCAGGTGAAAATATTTTTTCCTGTCGCTGGCCACCAGATGGTAACATAGAATAATATTGTAAGAAAAGGCTAAAGAGAAGGATATTTTTAGCTCGAAAAGAAATTTATCGACAAGGACAACACGTTCTGGGTTATAAATCAATTTCGGCCCTGAAACGGAAATTTGCGTCGCGTCACTAATGATCAAGGAGGAGCTTGGAGAGATCCCGAGGAATGTCCATTATCGATGAGGTAGCCTAGCTTGAAGATTAACATGCGAATGGATACGGTGGACAACGAATCCGTGATATTTGTAACTAAGTTTTCTCCAGGTTAAATAATACTAACAGTAAAATATGGGATTCAGCCTTAGCACATGCCCTACATTTCCGACACTTAAATTCTGTTTGAAGGAAACCTCTGACAATCCAGATAAAGCATGATATATATCTTCATAAATTCAGAGTTTATGTCGTCTATGAACAAGGAGAAAAATTTGGGTAACTAAGACTCCAATGGTGAAAATATTACCGACGTGCCCGACAAGAATGAATTGCATATCACACACAAGGAGTATAATCCATCACTCACATGTAGTAGCAACCTGGGGTTAGAGCCGTGTATACATCGTGTAACTAAGATATCCATGCTGATCATATGAACAGTCACAGTTAAATCGTGACCGAGCTACCGTATACTCCAGATAACGACTTCAAAAATGATTTGGATTAAAAGGGTTTGGATTTGATGGTACGGCTTATAGCGTTGGACACACCGGTTCTCGTCAGATCCCCGAAGTTAAGCAACGTTAATAAGCTCGGTCAATACTTGGATGGGTGACCGGGTGCTGTACTGGCTGGGCTGATCAGTGCCCAGGGCAATAGGAACTGTGAGCACTCTCGTGTTCTGGCACATGTAGGTACCGTCTTGATATGACCGAAACAAAGCTGAAAACGACGTAAACCCTACTACTCACTCCTGATACGTAATGCATGATATCTTGCCGGAATCCTCGAAAAGTGTTCACCGCTTATATGTTGCAAGAAATTAGCAATTATTATTCTTAGTTTATACCAACTTGGAGATTGGAGAAAGTGTGGTTTTATCGAATTAGACATTTTGATTATGGGCACTGGAAATCTGTCTACTGAGACTTGGATCTGCCTCTTCCATATTAATCCTCAAAAAACATCCAGACATTGAACGTACAAAGGAGAGCCTATATGTTCACCGACCCGTCACACCGTAACATCAGCTGTTCAGCTACTGGTTCTTATAATTTCAGTTTGCATTATTTTAACCCAGGACAATATTTTGACCTGGTTATAACTGACCTAGTTTCATACATATGTACTATATTTCCCCAGTATTCGAAGAAAGTGTCATCGTATAATGCATAATTTGTATAATTTGACTGATATTTTGAAGAAATATGCCGTAGTTCCTTCACGCTACGCTCGTATATTACTATCAGCATGCGATATGTATCGCCAAATTTGAGAAACATTCAGTGGTGGTATAGCACTGGTTTGTAAGTTTCTGTTTTGTGACGTCGATTACATTTTACAGGGGATCTAACAATGCTAACAGGCGAGATATATATACGCCATAGGCAGATCCCACGGGAATATTATTGTCCAGAAAGGGACAGTTTACGATTTCGAAATTGTAATCATCTCTCTTGTCGTAAAATCGACAAGAGGGGAAGGGCCGCTTCATTTTATAGGTCTAAATAGGTATCGCTAGGGCTATCTCTAGTTTCCTTCTAGTCCAGTAAAAGTTGAAAATATACCTTCACTGCGTCATTTTTTATTGATTATCCAAAGCGCGAAGATCGTATAAATAGTGTTTGATGAATGAGAAGGAATGGGCTTTGAAAATGATCGGCTTTTGAAACCGTCTGCATATAATCGTATTCACGAGAGAACAGATTCATGTCAATCAGAAGGTGTGCACAATTTGAATTTTGATCTTGATAAGTCATTAATTACCTTGTTGCAATTTCAGTAGAACAGAACAAATCGCGAAAATAATTATCTGTTTTAACATACCTAGGTAGAATAACAGGTTCAGTTTATTTCCCATGTGAAACTGACTTTGTCAGAGGTTGAACTTATTGACACAACCGATACGTCTAGGGCTCAAGAGTCTGTCTAACGACACGGGGTACTCGACACCTTTATCTCCTGTGGCTGGCAATCATATATGATGGATAACACAGACATGTCTTATACAATCCCCAATGGAATGTATTCAGACATCTTATTCGGGAGTCGGGGGCTACATAGTCGATAGTCAATTGCCATAAGTAACTTCATGAATGTATTGCCAAAACTATATGTCGCATGCGTACTGTAGGTTAGAATCAAGGAAATATGCCTATTGACCGACTTTTCTCGTATTAGCACAATGAACTACAAGGAACAGAGCATTACATTTTTTTGTATTTTCGATCAGTCCTCACCGGTTACATTTTGTAACAACAGGGCCATTGTGTGTAGTGCCGGGCAAAATGTTTTCACTAAACGATTGAATGATATAATTTCATGCACGAAGCACAGACTTCAGACGGTTACAATTTTTTCCATAATAAATCCGTAACTTCTTAGCTATATGTACACACCGAACGTCATTTCAGTTTCTTCCAATCATCTAGCTCCAGTCACTTCCCCTTTGTGATGACCTCATTCGTTTATGCTAACCAGTAATTGCCCATTCATATCAAAGTTTCATGGTTCTGACCAAATCACCAAGGTAACCAAATCCAGGGGTTTGCCATAGTTTACCATAGGCTTTTAGTCTTTTACTAGGACAATCTATTTTTGGTTGGGACGTTATTACAATCTCGCTATCTATGTTGGAGCATCTATTCATGTTTAACTGACAGCCATAACTCGTTGTGCTTGCTATGAAATTTTTATCTGCGTAATTAATCAATAATGTTTTCATTGAATTTTAAAATTATGTTGCTAAATAGCCTCAGCCTCTCTTGTATAGCTAACCGACTTTAAATAAATCTTGTCTAACTGTCTTACTGTCAACGTTTCGTGTGGGCTATTTTAACACGAGTTGGGTCACTACTATATCCTGATATGAATCAGTCCACAGAATATAACCATGCTGTGTATTAATCCCTATATTACGCCTTCATACGCCGATTTCATTCCTTCGAATACCTCCATACTGGCCTTGTCGGATGGAGGTACCAGAGGTCTTCAATCCACGGTTGTAAATAGATGTAATACGGCATTGACCTCTAGCCAGAGGTTATTTATTGGTGACCTACTTGTCCTGTTACCACTACCTTCATATCATGAGAATAAACCAGCTACTGGAGAATGATGTTTCTCATTGGTTAGATACTTGTAATCTAGACTTCAAAATTCAGAAGTATTCTGAAGAGCCACTGCGGACTAATCCACAAGATCTCAGGGTTATGCTACATCACTGTCAGAAGGTATAGACTTGATGTACCCAAAATAGTTGGATAAAACCAGCCCGAAATGTTTGGGTCACGACTATACAAAAACAATTCAGGTCAATATTACTCAATCCTTCTGAGTGGTCAAAGCACATATTGTCCCCCAAAAGAAGAATTACAATTAAACGCAACATAGCGAGGGTCACATGTGGTGGGAATGGATGCCGGCATAAGGGCAAGAAGTCATATGACCCCGCAAGCGAATATACTGATTGTTTATTTCTAAAAACATCAAACGAACCAAAACTGATCCTTGCGATGATTTATATCCCAGCTACGCTTCTTTTGCAGGTGTTCATGTTTACATCTTGAATGATATTAGCAATATTTAAGAAGGCTGATAATGGCCCTATCAAGTTATCTGATCGAAAATGATGAACTATGAGACCGTGAGATAGAAGAAACGCCCCAAACGGCGAAGTCTTTATAGAATGCAAATTCTTATTCACAACACATATCTGTGAGGCCCGACATATCTGTAAATCCAAGTGAATGGTAGCTACGATACCGGAGGGAAGTACCGTAGAGAGAGGTCGGAATGCAAGGTAAACATAAAAGAATGTACACTTTATCTAAACCTATCATGCTTACCCCATTCACCGTGTTTACATACGTGCTATCTTTTAATGGTACTTTATGTTACATATTTTAATTCGTACCACAATACCCATTCCGCACACTGCTCGCAAACATTGTCTACAATCCGTGTAGTAAATCCTACACTGGCATACTTGCCGTTCTCAGTTATCGATAACGAGGTAACAGATATATCCTATGGAAACACGTATATATTTACATGCTGATATATCAAGAGTCCGTTGAGAGGAACAATAGCAAAGTGTATTTCCTCGTCCCGTGTATTTACTATGGGAAAATCTGTCGCTCTCCGTTTGCAGTTGTAGGTAATTACGTGATTTGCATGAACTGTCCGCAGGTGTAATCGATTTACTGTGAAAAGATAACGTGCACATGCATGACACTAACAATAGTCATGCAAATATAGTAGTCTATCTCATGGTATCAGTTTATCTGTTCATATTCCATATGGGTACGAATCTGATTGTATAAGCACAACTTTATGCACACACAGTGTGCTAAGCGTGATCTTTCCGCAAATACTCCAAAGTTTGCCCAGGACGACGCAGAATCTCCGCGAATCTACCGGTACCATTGTTTTTATCACGTAATAACTGTCCAGGGGCAAATGCGAAACACGTGTGGAATCTTTGGTGCATTTGGGACACTATTTAAACTTCAGTTCAATACATCGTTACGAATGTTGCCTGTCAAGTGATCCAGTGAATTAGACATGTGTGTTTTGTTATAAACACCCTATGGATGGAATGAGTTTGCGGAGCCTTCATTTCTGCGCACATTAAACTCCCATGTTCTTAGCCATGAATTTAACAAGAATTCCCGACAATCTGAATGTGACCTAGATTTAAATCACGGGATGTCTTCATATTTTAATAACATTTGATTTTTCAATTAGAAGTTTCAAATGCAAAACCGGCATATTTATTGGTACGTGAGGAAATTTGGAAGCAATCCATACAATCAGAGTCTTTGTAAAGGTTCATTGATCAGAAGAAATTCAATCTAATGTTGGCAACTACATGTAGCTCTATGATGGCATATATACAATATGGTATCAGCCCACTGCTATGCTATATGGCAAAGAATTCACTCTTACAGCTGCAGAAACTACTTGAACATTTCGTATCGTCTTGTCTTGATGAAAGGATCATCTCGCGATACCGGATAAACACTGAGTGTTTGCATGATAGTCAACGGATCTGATGCCCAAATGAATCCATTAACTTAATTAGCTAGCTATGTCAGTTTCCTTCGAAATTCGTTGCTTATATTTACATGGCAACGGATCCTATAGCAATCATTTGTCTCTGCCTCAAAATACTGGGAACTTGTTTTACATCAAACATTTATTTAGCAGTTTTGATGAAAAAACAATTCAGGAGAAATTGCTGCTCAAAACATGACGGTGACAGTTTGAATATTCTTCACACACCGTTAGATCATGGTTCATAAGCATATTGTGGACAGCTTCGGCATGGATACTCAGAATATGCATCCGTGGCGTATAGGGTGGGAGCGGTTAACAAAGCAGAAATATACCCTTTTATTATATACTTGGTGATGAGATACTGAAAATTATCAATCAAATAAAAGCGATATTTTGACGGAGTGATGATATCAAATAAATCATCACTGTGATGATATGACAAATGACGTAACACCGCACAAATACATGTCATCGTGGTCACAGTGATAAGGAAATTGACCGAACCTCCACAAGGTTTATGCGCCAAAGAAAAACAAGCTAAATATTTGTATTTGTGAATTTGTATGTTATTATGCCTTATGATGACCAGATTATGACAAAAAATAAAACAGAAATAGGCATAAAATGAATAAGAAATACCCGGAATGGCGACAATGGAATCGGCTCGTCACGTACGCGTGCACCTACACAAGAATGTGTACAGCGACAGTGCCTGAGGAGTGCAGTGCAACACGAACTGGCGCGGAAAATAAAACACATTCCTCATTTATAGGCTTGAAATTGCGGTCATATCATGAAAATGTCGCACCAAGTTGATGAGAAACATGAAAAACAACTTAATTCAACGACAGTGAACTCTTCTCAGTGAATATTCATTCAGTGCGCGTGACGAAGATTTCGCGAGGTAAATCTCGAAAACGCGTGTGAAAGTTCAAATTTTCCTCATTATTGGGCTTCTTTTGGGAGCCTTTTAGTCAATAAACTTGTCAATAAAATTGTATCGGTGTGTCTTGTTTCACCATCACAGACTTAACTAACAGAAAACCTTCACTGGACAGCGTCTGAGGAAAGAAGGGGATTAGCACTTTCTATCGCTATTGTATTATTATTATTTTATTTAAGTGCAGCGAAATATCACTTTTATGGGCGAGGAAAATCCTTATAATTTACTACTACATAAATAATAAATAATTTTCTTGTATACCTACATTGATTTTGGTGCTAAAAACGTTGTGTATACATAAATGTGGAGACTGTAATTTTTATAGAGGGCGGTTGTTACAGACTGTGGATCGAGTCATTATATCTAGCGATATGATGCATGTCAGATGCGCATAATAATTGTGCATTTATTTCGGCGCCCTATTTGAATACAAGCGTCTAGTCCGTCATTCAATATTCAGCCGTCCATAAGAACTTCCGCGTTCATAACCCAAAGACATAATTCATATAACAGAATTATCACCACATTAAAAAAGCAATCAGAGTATATATAAACATAAACTAGTTTTCTGAAAGAGATAAGATTTCCCTGATGCCGGCAAGCAAACATCATATTCCAAAAATATCATACACGTATCGCTGATCAGATAGCAAATATCGTATTGGCTCATAATTTCATACATATATCAAAACAAAGCGAAATGAACGCGTGTTACAACAGTTTTAGTAGCAGATCGCCTCCCCAAACTTCGTTACCGCGATACGATTTTTATCGAAATTAAACCGACTAGGATCAGAGGTAACGCAGTACTCGTATAATGTCAAAGCATACGTGTAGGTTTGTTTCCGCAATAGAAACAACTCCAGTTCAGCATGTAGAATTCTACGGGTCTGTGTTGTGCCCACCTGGAATAAATGTTCATGAGTCTGAGAACTACTAACTGTTCATTATACTTGCCTCCAGAGGTAGCAGTGGCAGTCGGACAGCGTATAGTTACCAGTCTGTATGCCCAATTATTAACCTGTGTAGAGGTTCTACCACCTGATGAGCGTGGCTCTCTTATTATACTGAGAGATATATCTCCAACTGTATGCCTGATAACCTGTCATAGACAGATGACACCTCTCCCATGGCGCCAGTCAGATCCGTTTTAACACAGCCTGACTAGATGCTATCACGTAATTGCCTTTCTGTACAACGAAGTAGAAACTCGCAAAGCATACATTAGTTTAGTTGAAAGCGGAAGTCGATATAACAAGAACCACAGAGAGTTGAGACTTCAGACAGAGAATGAACGGCAATTCAGTTGCATCGATCTCTCAGTTATTTTTAACGTAAAAACAAGCTATACGAAACCCTCATGCGAGCTATTCGAGTTGTTTCATAGTTGAGTAGGTCTGTTCCCATGACGCCCTGAAAGCAATCTTTTCTTGCCCCGTGTCCAATGTCATAATCGTCCGTTCTGTATTTATTACGTATTTATTTGAAATATGCCTATCGTACGTGACGCTTCGATCGTTCTCAATATCCCTTCGTGTTATCCTTTTGACAAACCGCGTGAATATCTCGTACGATCTCGTTGTATTATCTATAGGCCTACCGTCAATTCTTAGCTAGTCGTGTTGGCGGTGAGCGTGTCGTGACCGGAGACATGTTATCAACCTGGCATGATTTATGTATAACCTAGCATTCAATCAAGACAAAATGATGTATTAGGACTAAGCGATTTTACCCTGATATTATTGCCCTCAATGTCGATGCTATCTGTCTGTCATTGCTTCTATGATTTATCTGGGAAAGAAAGTTACTATTCCTGAAACGTATCTTGTGTCCACACCATTCTAAGATCGACATTTGATCAACATTCTGGACAGTAGTTTATTTCAGCTAGAATTTCCTCCGATCGAAGAACATTCCGCTGTTACACATTGTGGACAGCGAATGAATGGTATGGTATTTTTTCTAGACAGGGATACGCAATTGAAATAGAATTTACTGTCACGTCGGGTTGGTAATACACAATATATTAGCTAACACAGACCCAACAGCGTGTTCCTGAGGTAAAGAATTAGGTACACGAGATTGCTTTGTTCTAATAACAGTAATGCCCCTTGGTGGTGCGTTTTCTTCGTACAAATCATGGAATCCTATACATTTCATAATCAGTTTGGTGAGCAACCGGTAGTGGATTTTCAACGCCGCTTATTGAATACGCCAGCCATCTTGACGACAGAATGATGTTGTGTATGAGAACTACTGCTTCTCTAATACGACATAATGAATGGAAATTCTATGTTCTCAATCTGTAATCGCAGTGCGTTCAGCAATATTTGGGTTCGGAATAATTCTGGTTCTAGGCAACTCCATTCGCAACTGTTTGCTAGCAATGTTATTATAATCTGCCAAAGTATAATTTCTGTTTACTTACTCGACATGTTCTAGTTTCGATCGCTTTAAATATTCCTTTGTGTTATCACTTTGACTAACAGCGTGAATAGCACGATCTCGCTAAATTCCCCAAGGTCAATTTATAGCAGGACGTTTTGACACTGGTTTTTGTCGTGGGGATCGAGTTATAGACGTCACCCGCCACGATTAATACCAACCACAATTAAATCAAGACAGATTTATTTATGAAAAATTCTATTTGTCATCGCTACACTGAATATTGTACAAACATTAAAATTAGCAAAGAAAATGTTCGCCAAAAAGCACCATGACGAAGATGCCAACATGGGGATGCGACCTGACATTACATAGAACATTTTAGTTCGTTCTCCGAGAATTTTCTTTTCAATGACCGAAGAACTTATTTCGTGAGACTCGCTTGTCCTCCAAGTCAGTGCCGATAGAATTAACGATGAGAATTAAAGATACACCAGCTATATGCTTACGAGAGAGATGTTAATAATTTCAAAGATGTCAGCAAAATACAATGATGACGATGGTTATGTAGGTCGTGGATTTATTCTTTAATATCGTGGTTGCTTTGCATTCGCATTCATCGCGTTAATTCGCATTCGCCTCGGTAGGCGCATATGGATGACAAGATACATGTAAGTGATACGCAGTTGAGCACCGGAACATCATTTCTTGATGGTCTCTTTGAAGACGAACTGTTTACTGCCAATATATTTTGCCAAAAACTTTTCCTTGTTCATTCGTTTTTTTATGACTGATTGAGATCTGATCATAAATCTAATAATCGGAAATTGCATTTCGATTATCGCCGTGAAACTTATCCATAGACAAGGGTTCTTTATTACTTTTCGGATATATGACGCATGCAGTGGACAGTCTATAACGACACAATAACAGTGAATCCGTTTTCGGGCTGTCCCAAGAATGAATTCAAAGAAGATAAGGATGTTTGTCAATGATCGTGGTAGGGTAACTGGAAGGTATCCTTTTCCCTCAAAGAGCATAGATTGAGCTGATAGAAGAATATCACACTGCTCAACAAAGCTAGGAATAGTGGTGCTGATTGATGATATTCCATGGTATGGAAGATTAGTTGTGAAACCCTCTCCTTGACAAGCATGCGATATCTAGATTGGAGTGAAATTCACTGACACATCGGTTAAAATACGTATTGATTCAACAACGTGTAGACAATGTAGTTAGATACTGAATTACGTGGCTGAGATTGCTTTCTTGTAATAGCAGATAAGGTCTAACATTGGGCCGTCTGTTCGTACACAATTTAACGAAATGACTTATCTTCCCAGACATTTCGTTGATGAGCATTCGATAGTGGATGGGTTGTTATCGTTACAGGTGACAAAAATCTTATCAGGTCGCTTTCAATTCTGGTTACTGAACATGTCAATCATGTAACGTTATCACCAATCATGGTGTTGGTGTTGTTTGTGTGAACCACTGCTCCTGTAACATGATATAGCAGGAAATTCTGTCTTGCTATTTTGTCATCGCGGTGCATTTAGCAACGTTTTTTTCCAATAATCTGCTCTGAATTGTCTCGTAGCAAAGTTCATGATTGGCCATTCTGTGATTTCTGGTAGCAAGTACTCGACATACCGTACCATTCTAGATACCATTCTTTGCGTTATCACTTTGACCAACAATGTGAATAGCACGCAGTCATTAAAATCTCAGTGGTCAGTTTGTAGCATGACATCTTGACAGAGGGTCTGTCTTGGTAGATTGATCAACAGGATGCAGCTTGTCATATGGTAAGATAAGTTTGGAATTCAATCAAGACCTAGAATGGTTTATGAGAACTATGAAATTTTCAAATGATATTAGGCGTAAATATCGATTCTTTCTTTCATCGCAATATTCTGATTTATGTGAAAATGTTACTGTTAAAATCAGCAATGAAATGAAAGGTTTCATGTGGCAGAACACACTGAGGTGGAGACTAAAGAATATGACATAAGATCCGACATTCTGGGGGCTGTTGTCGCCTATCCATAACCGCCATCAATAATCAACGACCTATTTCGTATCATACTGTCATCTCTCTCTTTATTCGGCCTCAGACGTGCCTCATAACTATTTTGCGTTGAGCAGGTTCCGGTGGGTTATGGCCGATTTTACAATAACCTAGGCCACGAACTCCCGTTTCCGTCCATCCTTGACGGAACATAAAATTAGCAACACCTATACCGTTAAAAATATCGCAAAAAAATATGCCGTGTATCTTTCGATCTAAGACTTGTCACTGAATTACATAAGATGGAAATTCGTACAGTTTTCAGTTTAGCGGGACAAGACACAAATGACATTAGCAACATTAGTGTTGTTTATGTCATTTTCCCGTCAAAATCTATTTTGTGTGTGTGTGCAAGAAATTCCTTATAAGACAAGCACATGCGTGCGCTCAGTGGAATTAAGCCATTCGTATTAATGTATCGGGACCATTGTGAGTGAATGACATCACTCATGCTATCATACTGGGTCTTTTCAAAATTTTGCTAATATCATTTCCGTCATGAGAGTTATGACGGAAATGAAATCCTCATCAATTTCAAATCGATCAAACGATTGTGTTCGACTGTATTCTCAAACCATGTTGGGATGCCTTGCGCAAATATCTGTGTTCCTGCGAACGAAACGCTCTGAGAAGAATAGATGGTATACCCGTTTTGTATTAATTATGACTAACGTCAGCTCCATGGTTCAGTTAGTGCACTTCTGGCTACACAAGTTATACTTCCTAAATTTAGATAACCTATCAATCGTATTTACTGTTATAGGGCTGTGGTAATTGATTTAAAGGCAATATTAACGATGGTGGGAAAAGACGACGAACTACTGACAAGAAGTCACACGACCCTGCAGACAAATATTCTGACTGCATAATATAACTCAAAAAACAAAAATGATTCCTGTGGGGATTTTTATCTCAGCCACGCTTTTATTGTGGCTGTTCATGTGGACACCTTGAGTGGTATGACCACAAGGCCCCTAACACAGGCGTGAGTGGTCTTAGATAGCAATATTTTAGAACGTTCATGTAATGACCCTATCAAGTCATCTGATGGAAAATGGTGGCCTATGTGGCCGTGCGATAGAAGAAACGACCCAAACGGCGGAGTATTAATAGAATGCAAGTTCTTATTCAGAACATGTATCTGTAAGGCCCGACATATCTGTGAAATCCAAGTGAATGGCAGACACGATACCGGAAGGTAAGTACGTTAGACAGAGGTTGAAATGCAAGGCAAACATAAAATAATGTACACTATGCCTAAACCTATCATGCTTACCCCATTTACCATGTCTAAATACGCGCTTTCTTTTAATGGTACATTTCATACATTAAAAATCGTACCACAATACCCATTCCTCGTACTGCTCGTAAACATTGTCCACAATCCACGTATTAAAACCAAAACTGGCATACTTGTCGTTCCCAGTTAACGATATCCAGGTATCAGATATATCATAGGCAAACACGTATATAATTACATGCTGATACATCAGAATCCGTTGAGAGGAACAATAGCAACGTGTACAGTGTGTATTTCCTCGTCCCGTGTATTTACTATGGGAAAATCTATCGCTTCAGTTTGCATTTGTAGATAATTAGGTGATTTGCATAAATTATCCACAGGTGTAATCGATTGACTGAAATGATAACGTGCACATGCATGACACTAACAATAGTCATGCAGATATGGTAGCCTATCTCATGGTATCAGTTTATCTGTTCATGTTGCATATGAGTACGGATTTTATAAGCACAACTTTATGGGCACAGTGTGCTAAACGTGCTCTTTCCGCAAATACTCCTAAGTTTGCCCAGGACGACGCAGAATGTCCCACGATAAAGACACAAGTGTTTACAACACGAAATAACTGTACAGGGGGAAACGCGAAACACGTGTGACATCTTTGGTACATTTCGAACACCACATAGATTTCAGTTCAATACATCATTACGAATGTTTTGTTACAGACACCATATGTATGGGAATTGTTTTACCTTCATATGGCAAACAATTGAACGGAGTGATATAAAATAGCATGTATTTCCATATCTGCGCACATTAAACTTCCATGTTCTTAGGAATGAATTGAACAAAGATTCCCGACAACCTGAATATGACCTAGATTTGAATGGCACAAAAATAAACAGTGTCTCATTGGATATCTTCATATTTTAAAACATTTGATCAGTCAATGTTCCAATGGGACCTGCATATGGCGTATACATATATCGCCTAGTAGAATTTGCTAGATCCTGTGTTAAATGTGGCGATTTTAATCAACTTCACAAAGCATTGGAATATGAAATAGGTCTTTGGATTATGGACGCGGATATTCTTTAATGGACTACGGCTGAATTATGAATGACGGACCAGACGCTTGTGATTAGAATTTTAAAATGCAAATTCGGCATATTCATTGGCCCCTGAAGAAAATTGAAAGAAATCCAGTCAATCACAGTTTCTGTAAAGGCTCATTGATCATAAGAAATTCAATCCAATGTTGGCAACTTCATGTAGTTCATGCCTTGATATAACAAACCCCTAGGGGTTTTGTTCCTGTCATCCGCAGCTCTATATCTGTTATCATTGAATTGTACATAGTTTTTTTATTGCTGTTATATTGTGAATAAATCAAATCAAATCAAATCTATGTTACATATATGATAGTTTGGTATCCACTGCTTTACGACAAAGAATTCACTCTTACAGCTGTTGAAACTACTTGAACATTCCATGTCGTCTTGTCTTGATGAAAGGAACAGCTCGCGATATCGGAGAAACACTGAGTGTTTGCATGATAACGCATCCGCCGCCCAGATGAATCTATTAACTTAATTAGCTATGTCAGTTGCCTTCAGCAATTTCATGGAATTCGTTACATATATTTACATGACAATGGATCCTATAGCAATCATAATTTAAGGGAACTGAACAAGATCAGTTCATTAATAACTGGAATAATGTCGTTCATTGACACTGGAGTAATGTAATCAGATGTGACCGTGAAACATTTACAGATATCATTCAGGAAATTAGGTAAATAATGCGTTGGCGAAGTTTCACCCTGAACCCTGGAACTGAATACACCATTAAGCGTTATCTCTTCGTCACGCAACTGGTTGAACATACTCAGAGATCTGCCCGTGTCTCTGTTAACAGAATTGACTGCCATGAGGCTTATGATTAGTAAATTTTGTATCTTTTGATGCTTTATCATGAAAAAATCTTCAGAGCATAAATCGTCAATACTGAATTTAAAGTTACTTACGTAAAAAAGATATTTTGAATGTATGGCCCCGGAAAAAAATGAGAGTAGATTTAAACTTACCTTGGCAGTTTCATTGAATCCACAGAATTCAGCGGCTATACTTCATTGAAATTTACCCATGACGTTTTGTGGCCTCAAAATACTCGAGAAATATGTCATTTTACAAACATTTAAGGGTTTTGTTGAAAACAAATGCAGGAACGAATAATCGAAAAATTGCTCCTCAAAACATCACTGAGATAGTTTGAATCTTCCTCACACGCTGTTAGATCATGTTTCACAAGAATATTGTTAACAGCTCCGGCAAGGATACTCAGAACATGCATCGGTGGCGTGCGTGGGGGGGGGGGGCGATAACAAAGCAGAATGATACAGCTACATTCACTGTCATCTGGTAGGAAGGGTTAGCTAATAAACTTGCTTTTCTGAGTAAATTCTTTTCGTGAATGAGAAAGCAGAAGTGTTAAAAGTGGAAGAAATGGAAGGTTTCAATCAGGATAAAATTATATTTCCTGCTATTACAGCTAGGAAATAACTCGTCGTTTCTTATTACTATCAACTCTGAGCTTCTCCACGAAAAAACTTTTTCTGACAGTCCAATTCATTTCTTGCTTGTTTTCCGAAGATAATATTATTTGTTGAGCTTCTTAATAGATTGGCAGACCGTGTGATGGACATGCAACGAATCATTATAACCAAGATCTGTTTATCAAGCGAGTATACCGTTGCCAAGACACCATATCATTCAGAGTTGGGTTTCCTCCGAGACAGAGCCGGTCTAATGGCGAAAGCTGCTTAAAAAGTTACATGTTTACATGTTCAAACACTCAACGCCACATCAATATCAAATTGTCAGGTTTAACATCCAGTAGCCAACCGTGATCCGTTACAATGTTTTAAGATAATATTACAAAAACGTTTCCCTGAAGTAGTTTGCTTGACTTAATATACAATTATTGCATGTGATAGAGTGGGACATCACGATTTGTCAGCTCGAGACAAGTGATGTACAACAAGCGCGCAGCGCGAGTTGTATATCACTTGTCGAGAGCTGACAAATCGTGATGTCCCACTCGATAACATGCAATAGTTGTTTTATTATACCGAATGTCATATTTGAATAAAATGGGGACTTTATAATCATGTGAATGAGGATGGTACGGTGAAAAAAGCATATCGTGTAACTGTTCAACACTGCGCGATCGTTGTTGATTTCAAATCGCCGTGTCAAGATCGACTGTTCGACCTCGGCTTGTTTGTCGACTCAATCGCATAATTTGGTGATCTTACGTACCTTTTCAAAAGATGTCAAATTTATTTCGGTCAATTACCAAATCATATTCACTAATGTCTATCACCATCAACGGGCCGACGTATACACATCAGACCGACATACACACATCAATCTTCGTTTCGGCGAGTATGTTGGCGCGCATTATGGGAGGCAACTCTTAGTCCGACAGATGTCGCCGTGGAATAAATGTCATGTTCAACGCTCTGCCGTGGTGTATGACATTTATTCAACGGTAAGGCAAGATATGACTGCATCATCACGGAACATCACGATTTGTAGAATGACACGTGACAGGCTGTCAACCAATGAAAACATTACGAATTTACATGAGGTATAATAAACATTATTGCAGAAATTGGATAGAAGCTCCTTCACTCAATGTTTCTCAAGTTTGGTGAAAAATATCAAAAGCTGAATTCAAATACCTTTCTAACGTGTGAGATATATGGACCTTCGCATCGTATAGCTTATATGTACATTATGTTTATTGACATGGAAATTATGTTGTGAATGACGACTTCGGACGCGAACTGGAAGTTGTGCCTGAAGATTGTATGTAGGGTAAATAATAGTCCTAATATCATGTAATAATATCACAACAGTCCCCACAAGAATAATTCGTGACTGAGTGGTCGCAGAGAGAACACGTGTAGGATAAGGGCGAGCAAGGTTGTTGACACAATCCGCCAATTTATTAAAATATTCCAAGCTAAGCAAATACAGAGACCCCATTGTGCTAGAATTCGTGCTAGAAGTTCTATCAGACTTCCAAAGTAAATCGTTATACTTCAAGTAAAACCACGATCCGTCGAATTCTTAAAACTGCTCTCCATTTTAAAATGATCACAGCACTTGCATCTAGTATCTCCACGTTTTGTTATTGTTTACGGGGTCGACAGTGAGTCGATGAACTTAGCCCGTGATAGCATTTTCTTTAGATTTGTTTGTATTGAAAAGTGATCATCGCTTCTCTTTTGCAACAATCTAGCTGTATATATCAAGGATATTGCATGGATAATCTTGAATATCACAAATATTTTTCGAATGAAAAACTGAAGGATAACTCACGAGACGTGAAGGGTTGATTGAGTTATCCTTTGGACTTCGGAAGCTTATTCATCGTGCATTACATGAGTAAGCTTTTAGCCAGAGAACTATTTTTGTCTCACAACTGGAGTAACACTGCACGTCGATGGTGTCACCATGCCCAGTCAGACAAGTTCACCGAGTTAAACAGGATTTAATAAGTGTGGAAAGAAAGTGACTACATTGTTTCAAACATCCAGTGTGCGTGACGAAGAATTCGAGCCGTAAATCTTAAAAAACCCGTGTGAAAGTTCACTTTTTCTAAATTATTCGATTTATTTTGAAAGCATTTTTGTTAATTTATCTATAAACTGTTCAGCAAATTTCAACATAACAGACTCGGCAAAGAGAAAACCTTTACCGAGCAGCATCTGGGGGAAATAAAGGGATTAGTACAACGTGTCAACATTACGTCTAACGAAGATTCCCTGCAGTTTATTAACAAAAGTGTTATTTAACTGCAGCGAAATATCACTTTTGCGTGTGTAGAAATCCTTATAATTTACTGCTAAGTAAATAATAAATATTTCTATTGTATACTTACATTGATGTTGGTGCTAATAGCGTCGTGTGACATAATATTCTTCGATGTGGAGACTGTAATTTTTTTTGTAGAGGGCGGTTGTTACAGACAGTTTGAATCTAGTCGTTGTCTCTAGAGATATGATGCATGTCAGACGCTCATATAGTTTTCAGAAACCTTGCATTTATTTCGGTGCCCTATTTGAATACAAGCGTCTAGTCCTTCATTCAATATTCAGCCGTCGCTCATTAAAGAATTTTCGCGTCCATAATCCAAAGACCTAATTCATATAACATAATTAGCTTCAAGTTAAAAAAACAATCAGAGTATACATGAACATATGCTAGTTTCCTGCAAAAGAGAAGCGGTCAAGTTTTCACTGATGCTGGCAAGCCATCATATTTCAAAGATATCAAACTCGAATCGCTGATCAGATAGCAAACTATGGTATTGGCTCAGAACTTCATACATAAATCAAAACAAAGCGAACTAAACGCGTGTTACAACCGTTTTAGTAACAGATAACCTCCCCAGCATTAAATTTCGTTACCGCGATACAATTCCTATAGAAATTAAAATAAATGACTTGGATCAGAGGTAATGCAGTGCTCGTATAATGTCAGAATTAATGAAGCATATAAATCATACGGGTAGGTTACTTGTTTCCGCAATAGAAACAACTCCAGTTCAGCTTGCAGAATTCTTAAAGTCTCTGTTGTGCCCACCTGGAATAAATGTTCATGAGTTTGAGAGCAACTAACCGTTCATTATACTTGCCTCCAGTGGCAGTCGGACAGCGTATAGTTAGCAGTCTGTATGCCCAATTTTCAACCCGTGTAGACATGATTCGACCACCTGATGAGCGTAGCAGAGGTATCTCATTATACTGTGAGATATATCTCTGACTGCATGCCTGATAACCTGTCACAGACACATGATACTTCTCCCATGTCGCCAGTCAGATCCGTTTTAACACAGCCTGGCTAGATCCTATCAAGGTAATTGCCTTTCTGTACAACGAGGCAGAAACTCGCAAAGCATACATTAGTTTAGTTGAAAACGGAAGTCGATATAACAAAAACATGAGTTGATACTTCAGACAGGAATGAACTGCAATTCAGGTACATCGATCTCTCTGTTATTTTTAACGTAAAACAAGCTATACGAAACTCTCATGCGAGCTATTCGATTTGTTCCATAGTTGAGCAGGCCTGTTCTCGTGAGGCCTATCGTACGTGACGTTTCGACCGTTCCCAATATCCCTTCGAGTTATCATTTGGACAAACCGCGTGAATATCTCGTACGATCTCGTTGGATTATCTATAGGCCTACCGTCAATTCTTAGCTAATCCTGTTGGCGGTGAGCGTGTCGTGACAGGATACAGGTTATCAACCTGGCATGATTTATGTATAACCTAGCATTCAATCAAGACAAAATGTTGTATGAGGACTAAGCGATTTTACCCTGATATTATTGCCCTCAATGTCGATGCTATCTATCTGTCATTGCTCCTATGATGTATCTGGGAAAGAAAGTTACCATTCCTAAAACTATGGAAGACGGTAGCGGCCACTCGCCTTCTCGCATACTCGCCCTGTGTCGAGGCGAGGCGAGAAGTCGAGATCTTTCTCGATTTCTCGCCTTCTCGTCTTTGCTTTGTGCAAAAAAGGCGAGAACTCGAGAAGGCGAGCATGCGAGAATGGACGGATTCTCGCGTTCGCGACTTCTCGCCTTCTCGCCCTTTTAAAAAAGGCGAGATTTCGAGAAGGTGAGCATGCGAGAATGAACGGATTCTCGCGTTCGAGACTTCTCTCCTTCTCGCCCTTTAAAAAAAGGGCGAGAAGTCGAGAAGGCGAGCATGCGAGAATGAACGGATTCTCGCGTTCGCGACTTCTCGCCTTCTCGCCCTTTTAAAAAGGCGAGAAGGCGAGCATGCGAGGATGGACGGATTCTCGCGTTCGCGACTTCTCGCCTTCTCGCCCTTTTAAAAAAGGCGAGATTTCGAGAAGGCGCATGCGAGAATGAACGGATTCTCGCGTTCGAGACTTCTCTCCTTCTCGCCCTTTAAAAAAAGGGCGAGAAATCGAGAAGGCGAGCATGCGAGAATGAACGGATTCTCGCGTTCGCGACTTCTCGCCTTCTCGCCCTTTTAAAAAGGCGAGAAGGCGAGCATGCGAGGATGGACGGATTCTCGCGTTCGCGACTTCTCGCCTTCTCGCCCTTTAAAAATGCAGACGATACAGTGTTAATAGGGGTCAATGCGGAAGACCTTCAATCTGCACTGAACAATTTGTTAGGTTTTCGTGAAACCTGGAAGTTGCAAATAAACTGTCAAAAACCTAAGATTCTTATCTTCAGCAAGCGTAAAACTAACTACAGTAACTTTTCATTCCACCTTGATAACGAGCAGCTCGAAATTGTTGACAGTTACAAATATCTTGGCATTTTGTTGTTTTTACAATGGTAACTTCCATCAATGTCGGAAATACCTGTTTGAACAAGCTAGAAAGGTTATGCTTGCTATCATAAAGAGAAGTAGATGACTGTCTAGGTCTGGCAATTGATGTTCAATTAATTCTTTTTGAGCATATGGTTATACCTATTTTGTTGTATGGATGTGAAGTCTGGGGTTTTTAAAATGTCCAGATCATTGAAAAATTGCAAGTTATGTATCTCAAATTCATAATGAAACTCGGTACTCGCGCGCTTATTGCACAGATATTCGGCGAATTTGGTAAATCCTCTCTTAGTATTAAAATTAATCTGCCTATGGTTAAATTCTGGGGTACCCTCTTATTAGACACACAAGCTAAGTACTCCACCGCTATATATGAGGCTCTGTTTCATTTTCATAATTCATATGTCTTTTCTTCCAAATGATTATTGTTAAAGCAATATTTGAATCCTGTGGACTGAATTACATTTGGCTTAATCAAACTTTAGAAGTTTGAATTGGCTGAATGATACTGTCAAGCAAAGACTGATTGATCGACATACCCAGAAATGGGAGGCTACACTATCTGAGAGCTCAGTTTATGTATTGTATAAACAGTTTACACCAAAGAAGCTTCTGGACGATTATATGTTCAAATTGCCTTTCAGTAAAGCTGTAGCATTATGTAGGTTTAGGACTGGCAACCATAGACTTCCTGTTGTCACTCGTAGATTTAGAAATGTCACTCAAACCGAACGTTTATGTACTAAATGTACTATGACAACGGTTAGTAATGAATACCATTTTTCAATCGAGTGTCCACTTTTACAAGATATTAAAGGGCGAGAAAGCGAGAAGGCGAGAACATTCTGGACTTCTCGCCTTCCGGTCTCTTACACGCATGATCGAAGAGACCGGAAGGCGAGAAGTCGAGAATGTTCTCACCTTCTCGCCTAATCTGAAAAGGGCGAGGACGCGAGAAGTCTCGAACGCGAGAATCCGTCCATTCTCGCATGCTCGCCTTCTCGACTTCATGCCTTTTTTTAAAGGACGAGAAGGCGAGAAGTCGCGAACGCGAGAATCCGTCCATTCTCGCATGCTCGCCTTCGACTTCTCGACTTTTTGCCACAAAGCAAAGACGAGAAAGCGAGAAAGATCTCGACTTCTCGCCTCGCAATCTCGACTTCTCGACTTCTCGCCTCGCGTTCTCGACTTCTCGCCTCGCGTTCTCGACTTCTCGTGTCAGCACAATACAGGGCGAGTATGCGGGAAGGCGAGTGGCCGCTACCGTCTTCCATATAAAACGTAACGTGTGTCCACACCATGATAAGATCGACATTTGACCGACATTCTGTAGAGTGGTGTATTTCAGTCAGAATTTTCTCTTCGATAATCGGAGGACGTATTTCGCTGTCACACATCGTAGACAGCGAATGAATGGTATAGGAATTTTGTTTGATAAATTTGTTTCTAGACAGGGCTAAAACAATTGAAATAGAATTTATTGTCACATCGGATAAAATAGGTAGTACAGACTGAACAGTAACATTAATGCCCCTTGGTGGTCCGTTTTCTTCGTACAAATAATGGAATCCCACACATTTCATGATCAGTTTGGTGAGCAATCGATAGTGGATTTTCAACACCGCTTATTGAATACGCTAGGTATCTTGACGACATAATCATGTTGTGTATGGGAACTACTGCTTCTCTAATACGATATAATGGATGGAAATTCTCCGTTCTCAATTTGAATTCGAAACTGTTCTCTAGCAATGTTATTATAATCGACCGATATATAATTTCTGCTTACTTACTCGACATGTTCTAGTTTCGATCGCTTTAAATATTCCTTCGTTTATCACTTTGACTAACAGCATGAATAGCACGATCCCGCTAAACTCCCCAAGGTCAATTTATAGCGAGACGCGTTGGAAGTGGGCTTATGTCGTGGTGATCGAGATAGAGACAGCATGATCGAGATAGAGAAAGCTTATCACCGGACACGATTAATAACACCCACAACTAAATCAAGACAGATTGATTCATGCGAAATAAAAAAATGTATTTGTCATCGCTATTCTAAATACTATGCAAACGTTACAACTAGCAAAGAAACGGTTCTTCAAAAATCATTTGGAAGAAGATGACAACGTGGAGATACGAAATGTTCTCTTCATTGAACGCAGGATCTATTTGGGGTGACTCTTGTCAGTGCGGATAGAATTAACGATGAAAATTAATGATACGACAATTATATGCTTCCTTCTCGCTGACGATCTTCTCGCTGTGGATAATCACTATATAAATGGCGCAGTGAAGGATATATATCCACCTTCACTGGATTTGAAGGAAACTACAGATAGTCCTACAGGCACATCATACATAGACCTATATCTATAAAAATGAAGCCGGCCTTCTCTCTCGTCGACTTTTGGACAAAAGAGCTGATTACAATATCGACATCGTAAACTATCCCTATCTGGACAGTAATATTCCAGTGGGACCTGCATATGGCGTATACATATCTCGCCTAGTAGCATTTGCTAGATCCTGTGTTAAATGTGACGATTTTAATCAACGTCACAAAACAGTGTTGAAGAAAATTATAAAACAGGGCTATGCCACCAAGCGCCTCCACTCAAAGTTTCTCATATTTGGCAATACATATCGCATACTGATAGCAAAATACGAGCGTAGCGTGCAAGATCTATGGCGTTACGTTTCGTAACTTGTTTCTAATTCCGCTCAACCCGGGGCTAGGGTCCGTAAGAGCCCATGTTTTTCAAGGCCCATATGGACAACCACAATCGAAGCGCAATCAAAGCGTGACTGAGATACATGTTTCTCTAGATCACGATTTTATAACGAATATTATGGATTAAGAATACTGATCAGCGATACGAATTTGATATATTTGGAACATCATAATGTCTTGCCGGCATCATTGAAAACTGCTTCTCTCCTGCAGGAACCTAGCCTATGCTTATAATTGTCTTTTTGAATTTGGTGCTAATACTGTTATATGGAATATGGAATACGTCTTTGGGTTATGGACGCGGATATTCGTTAATGGACGACGGCTAAATTATGAATGACGGACCAGACGCTTGTAATCCAAGAGAGGTGTTAATGATTTCAAAGATATCTGTAAAATAAAATGATGATGGTTATGTAGATCGAGAGCTTATCCCTTAAAATCATGGTTGCTTTGCATTTGTACGTTCATTTGCGTTCGTGAATAAGTTTTCTATAGCTTGTATTTTCAAGCCGGATTGGAAGCTGACCATAAATGATGTCTTGATGGCTTAGCTCTTTGAAAACAAACTGTTTACCGCCAATATATTTTCCCAAAAACTCTAGCTTGTTCATTCGTATTTTGTTTTATGCCTGATTGAAATCAGATCATAAATGTAATATTCGGAAATTGCATTTCGATTATCGCAGTGGAACTTATCCGTAGACCAGGATTCTTTATTACTTCTCGGATGTATGACGCATGCAATGGACTTGTTTATAACGAAAAAAATAACAGTGAATCCGATCTCTGGCTGTCCCTAGAATGGATTCAAAGACGATAAAGATGGTTGTCAATGATAACAGGAAGGTCTCCCTTTGAGGAGCATAGGGCTGATCGAAGCATTTGAGCTTATCGAAGAATATCTCACTGCTCAACACATCTAGGAATAGTGATGCTGATTGATGATATTCGATGGTATGAAAGATTAGTTGTGAAACCCTCTCCTTGACAAGCATGCAGTATCTAGATTGGACTGGAATCCACTGACACATCGGATAAAATACGTATTGATTCAACAACGTCTAAACAATGTAGTGAGGTAACGAATTACGTGGTTGAGATTTTTTTCTTGTACTAGCATTTAAGGCCTAACATCGTGCCGTCCGTTCATACACAATTTAACGATATGACGTATATTCCCAGAGATTTCGTTGGTGAGCATTCGATAGTGGATGGGTTATTATTATTACAGGTGACAAAAATCTAATCAGACCGCTTTCAATTCTGGTTACTGAACATGTCAATCATGTAACGATATTATGATGGAATTGTTTGTGAGAACTACCGCTCCTTTAAAATGATAAAACAGGTAATTTTCTCTTGCTATTCTGTCATCCTGGTGCATTTGGCAACGTTTGGTTTCCAATAGTCTCTTGTGAACTGTCCCGATGCAAAGTTCATGATTGGCGATTCTGTTATTTCTGGTAGCACTTACGCGAAATACCGTAACATTCTAGTTCTAGCGCTTCAAATATCTTTTGGCGTTATCACTTTGACCAACAATGTGAATAGTAGGACGTCGTTAAAATCTCAGTGGTCAGTTTGTAGCATGGGTCTGTCTTGGCAGTTAGATTAGACAGGATACAGCATGTCGTCGGGTACGATTAATATAGAATTCAATCATGACCTAGCATGTTTTTTGGAAACTATGAAATTTTAAATGATATTAGTCGCAAATATTGATGTTATCTTTCATCGCAATATTCTGATTTATAAGAAAATGTTACTGTTAATATCAGCTTTGAAATGAAATGGTTCATGTGGCACTCGATGAGGCAAAGATTGACAAAGTGATACGATTTAAGATCGGATATTCGCAAGGCTGGCGTCGTCTACCCAGAATCTCCGTCAATAATCAACGACCTCTCACTTTATTCGGTCTCAGACATAAATATTTTGCGTTGATCAGGTTCCCTTGTGTTATGGCGGATTCTACAATAACCTGGGCCACTAACTCCCGTTTTGGTCCAACCTTGACGGAACATGACATTAGCAACACCTATAACATTAAAAATATCGTAAACAAACAATGTGCCCTGTACCTTACTATCTAAAACGTGTCACTGAATTACTTTAGATGAAAATTATTTGCACAGTTTTTAGTTTAGAGGGACAAGACACAAATGGTATTGTCAACATTAGTATTGACTATGTCATTTTTCTGTCAAAATCTATTTTGTATTTGTACAAGAAATTCCTTATAAGGCAAGCATTTGCATATGCTCAGTGGAATTAGGCCAATCGCATTGATGTATCTGGACCATTGTCAGTGTATGACATCACTTATGCTATAATAATTTGCTGATGTCATTTCCGTCACGAGACTTATGACGGAAATGAAATAGCAACATTTTCAAACGCCCATGTATTGGCATTTAATACACTGGCAATGATACATATATCTTAATAAGGTCAGGCTAGTACCACTAAAAATCTGTTATTGAATAATTTAATTGACCTTTGATCTGTGGTAAATATTGCAAAACAATTATGACGAAAATAGGAAATTAGCAACACAAATGACATAGCAACATTTACATTTCTGTTTCTCTATTATGCTGCAGACTGTATAAGAAATGTACAGGGTACTACTGTTTATATTCACATATTGCACAACCTTGTCGAGTTTAACAAACAATGTACATAACACAGACTTAGGGTGTTTATAGTTTTTAAAGTTGCAGATGTTCTAATGTCATTTTTCGGTTGGATGAAAAACAGATGGAAACGTGGACTACTTCATCCTGATTCCGCCTTTTGTTGAGAGCCAAGCACTAATGTAAACAATTCATTATCACGAATGATATTTGAAAGTTCACGTGTATCAAGTTGACATGCATCTTATCATAAAGTTAACTTGACAGACAAACAAAATTATGCGAGAGAGATGTTAATGGCCAACAGGTGTCCATGATTCCAGCAAAATAACATGATGACAGTATATATATTGGAACTCTTATTCCGTAATAGCATGATTTGTGCTTGCACTTCATAAGTTTTATTCCTTCATCATTTCTTGTTTGACTGGATTTTGAATACATTAGTGACAACAAAAATTAAGACCAACAATAGTTTGTTTCTTGGGTCAAATTCTAAGGAAAGATATCCCCATTTACCAAAACTGGAGTGACCAACTGTAA
>JAVTVY010034308.1:0-13836 GCA_036873755.1 Hanleya hanleyi
AATTAGTTCCCCATCGTGGCTTGGCAAATGCTAGAAAATGTAAAGAATCATAAATTTATATTGTCGTAGGCCTGTAATAAAGCATCGTGTTTGACTGGCCGCGAAATCTTTAATTTATAGAACTAGAATTTCAACCAATAACCAAGGCATGTACATCTCAAACGTCCATACGAGACCATGACAGGAATAACCAGTGTACCTTTTGCACCACATATCTGGTGGTACTTTGTAGCGAGTTGTACCCCACGCCCCCTGACCATATGTTACGAGTACTCTGATTGGCAGCTTTGTCTTGCGCAGATGTTAGTTACCTTGCCCAGAGTACGTAAACTAATCACTGGCTTCATTGCTCTGAGTCGGCAAACCAATTCCTGGTTGCAATGCGTTGTGTCAATGAATCGTTCAAGCGATGACACTATTCTATGGGGCAGTTTTTATCTTATGCAGATCTTGCTCACATACAATGGTATTAGCCTACGTTCGATGAAATTTATATATTTCCTTCCTAGCCAGTTAACGTTCCCCTTCTTTTTTCGAAAGGGAAACTGAATTTTATAAGCTGAGTACAAAAGACAGGAACATAGACGCCTTAGAGGACTTTGGTTCTGTTTTGGCCAAGACAGATAAGGTAAGAGACTTCAAGATAATTGATGGGCAATGTGACCATAAACGTATTTTTTTCTCCTGCTTTTGATTATTTATGAAACTTCAGGCGACAAGCCAGGACGATAGTAAAATCTAATAGAGTCGTATAATCGTTGAGGTAAGACCACTACTCCAATGTATCTAGTAGATATTTCTGTTCATATGGATGTGTCACGATTATCACCCATATAGGGCTTTTCACATACAGTCGTGTGCGACTCGGCGTATCATCAGCCCCTGCAATGTTCCGGGGAACCATGCAGTGTGCATTGAAATGTATTCCCCTGTTGTGTATGGAACTATTCCTATCTATAGCTTATGTGATTAACAGAGCACACATTGACATGGTTATCTAAATCTTCGATAGCCAACATCCCTTGTGAAGTACTTTTATGTTTTTCAACTTAATCGAAGTATGTGAATTCACAAAAATCACAGGGCAAGAGTCCGTTTATATACAAATACGTATACAAATACAATTACACTGGTGTATACAAGCTCATATACACGACTTACTGAATAATTAACGAAATTAGTTATTTAATCATGGTAATAATTCTTTATACACACTATAGACATTGGCAATCCGAGCAGTAAATAAGACAGTAAACAATTTACACATCATAATTCATTAGTTCCTTCATTATCCATCTCGTCAGGACACAAATTTCTCTCACATTAAATGTTACAATCGTCCGCTAACTTAGTCGCAGAGAAACTTTACGTGTATGTTTTATAGTCATTCTTTGAAAAATAAATCTCCTTGGACTAGTATCGGCGATTCCGACAATACAAATTTCGTTATAAATATTGCCATTAAGAAATATCTGAAACTTGTGAGTCCTGGAATACTTCATCGTGGATAGCTAAGTTGGCGGGGAAGATTTTTTGTGGGGAGAGAGGGCAGACAAACCATCTGTATTGATAAAGAATTGTTCTTGTTTCTATATAATCTAGGATACTAACAGTGAGTTACAAACAGACAGACCGTACAACATGGCGCAGGGTACATTAACCGGGATAACATTTTACCCGGTCTGGCATCTTTTCTTGGAACCGCGTTGGTTAAAATGTTCATCCCTGACCGGAAGAAGCGATGTAAAGTGGGAGTTTATGTTCCCGGGCAGTACGAGGTTGTTCCAGACGCGAAGAAAGAGACCGACTATAGTAAGTCAAAGTATCATTCCGTTTATATTTGACGTGAGACAGCCAAACTAATAAGTTACTGGTCATCACCGGACAGACAAGATCAGATGTGAGTAGACTCTTAGTGATCTCGAGAATTTTTTTACTGCGTCTAACACAGACGGACGAAAAGATGACATTATAATTACTTCTCATTTTACTTTACACAACAGGTATTTTCTTAGCTTCATCCTTTAAAACGGACACACCCAAAGTCGCCGCGTCGGAGAAGTCAGATGTTTACTTACGAGTGGTAAAGGATTTCACCGGCGATGGACCCCTCCAAATGTCACTTAAAGCTGGTTAGTTTCTGCGAATAAACCCTGCAGTATATTTGAGAAGTGCTATGAATCCAATAATTCGTGTACCTGCCTAATTGACTACCTTTATTAAGAGTAAAATGGTTTAATATTTTAGGTTTAATGTTTAATGGTTTTGTTTCCCCACACATTTAGGTTCTCTTGGATGGAAATTCAATAAAAATGTACCTGTATTAGGAGATCATCTGTATTAAGGAACCAGTGTTCGGTACTTGTGTGGAGTTTTCGATATAGGCCCAGTACTGCATACTGGGCCGTTTTTGATTCTCAGAATAAGATCAGCATTATGAGCCCAGAGATTCCATACATGTAAAATATGTTTGGTTATACGTTCTCTTTACGCGCCACTACAAATCATCTGTTCTACCACATGCGAGTGTGAATTGTTTGCTCTTATCCTCGCTTTTGATCCGATCAAACCGATCAAATTGCAGCAGAATCAGCGTGGTGTGTGATAGACGATTTATTGTGGCGCGCTATAAGAGGAAGTATGACTCAACATTTCACAGGTGTGAAACCTATCTCGTGTTTATACCTGGATGGCATTCTACACCTGAAACCCTCTATATACAATACTTATTATGTATACTGTAGCGTATTTCTGAAACAGCTTCTTTTTGACTTCTCATCAGGTCAGGTTGTTAAACAGAAAATCGGAGTGAATTCTGATGGTATGGCTTACGGCTGGAGTCGACCTCACAGACTTGGCAAGAAACGCTGCGGATTTTACCCTGCTGATTGTGTCGAAGAGGAAGCATAGAACAAACCTAGCCTACAGCCGAACGTTTCGTTTCTGTCTCATCTCATCGACACACTCTCCTGCAGATAAACGTGTTGTTCCTATTTCACACTGACGACAAACGTCTTCATGGATCTTCTTGTCACTCCTCTCGTAAACTTTTACATTGCAATGGCATTTATGCATCGATCATTATAAAACAGGACAGAAAGGGGGATCTGAGTGTATGGTAGTTTTCTTTTCAAATCTATGATGCCATCTAGCTGTGTGTATTTCGCCACTTCATCAGCACTTTTAACAATAACTGTCCTTTCACAGTTATTTTTATAACATGTTGGAACACAAATTTTCAAAACCTTTATGGAAATAGTATCGTCTTTTCTACAATATATCTTTATAATTGTATTTATAATTGCCTACCTTGTCTGCAGTTTATGTACACACAGATCAACCATTTATATATGCCCACAATACTATATATTCTTTTTGTATTCTTACAATAAAACTTGTTTGTATGAGTACGTCTTGGTGACGCTTCTACAATTATGAGGGGAATTTCAAATTCTATTTTCGGAATAAATAACGCACTATTTGCAAAATTCTCTGAGAAAGTACATGTCAATGGGCGTTGCTAGCGGGCTAATATGCAATTATGAGGGAATTTAAATTATATTTTCGAATTAAATAACGCACTATTTGCAAATTCTCTTAGAAAGTGCATGTCACTGGGCGTTGCTAGCCGGCTAGTCTTCGGGTATACAGACGAGCAAATGTTCATAGTCAACAAAAAGGAGAAATTATTTCCCAAAGGCCACATGGGCCGATTGGGATGCATAAAGGACTTTTCGAATATACTCGTTTGCCTTTTGGTGTATCATCAGCCCCTGAAAAGTATTCATACATGGTCTTCTGTGACTTTATATTAGTGATCGGAGAACGGAAGACTTTAAAAACACGAGAAAGGGACGTGACGGCTGCCAGATACTGGATTCCGTCTTAAATATTATTAGACAAAATAGACAATTATTGCCTTCGTGGCAGTGGGAACAAGCTACGACAGAATGCATTTTGGAAAGAATGACTGACTTTTTCACCATAATTCTGATTCAGTTTCATCCGACACGGGGCCTTATCGAGTCATTTGATGCGGTGTCATATGGAGTGGGGACCGTTCTATCACACAGTATGTATAATGGAACATCTCGACCGGTCAGTTTTACATCGCGTACGTTGACCGCCGCTGACCGAATAAATAACTGGATAAGGGAGGGTCTCCTTGCGATGTTCGGAATAAACAGATTTCACGAGTATATTTCCGGACGAGCGTTTGAAATGATAATCGACTACAAACCTGATATCTGTCCATTAAATTAGCCGAAATCCATTCCTCAGATGGCATAGCAATGTGTTTAACGTTGAGCGTTAACACCACAAGTTTATCAGTACAATATACAAACCAGGAGCTTAAGTTAAAATGCAAATATATTGAGTCGACTACTTTTGATTTCACAAAGAAACGAATAGCCAAAGCGCTGTTACTTACTTGTGAACAGGAAAGAGCACTTACACAGAGAGACCAAAACAGTAAATTATATTATGTTGGATGCTAATTCTTGAGGGGTGGCTTGAATCTAGTATAGATGAGCCGTTCTCTTCCCGGGAATACGAACTAATCTTGCAGAGTGGATGTATTGGGTGGTCGCCATTCCTTTGTAACGAAGACAGCTAGCCTCAGAATAACTACGAAAGAACTCGCGTTTAGTTGTGTAAACCAGATGTGAGGAAAACACCTGTCCAGAGGCAACAGTCGCATCAATGAGCCTACACGATAAACATTCGACACATCGTTATTCCACACCAAGTGAGAGGGTGTATATTCGAAATAATGCAGCTGGACAAAACTGGTCACCTGCTTAGATCAATGCGGTCACTGGCCCAGTGTTGCGTGATGATACTAAAATGGGTTTCAGACGGCATAGCGACCAAATTCTCGAAATATCTTGAGATAAAATGCCTGGAAATGTATTTTTCCCCCGACGATAATACTGGACGTGTTACTGTCCCAATACAACATTGAAGCGATATGGAAGAGGTGGGGGAAACTGACGACGTCTGGCGACTAAAAGCAACCATATGACTCTTCAGGAAAGCATCCCTCTGGACCTAACATTCAGACCCGAGAATACGGTGGATTCTCGGACGTAGCCTTAGTATCTCAGTCGCGCTTTTATTGCAGCTGTTCATGTCGAGACTATGAAGTATCCACACGACCCCTAGCACCGGCTTAAGCGGAATTAGAAACGATAGCTCGGGAGCGGTGATGACAGATCAGCTCAAACAACTCATCTGATGTTAATGGATGAGCATCGTGGACGTCTGATGGAGCAAACGCCTCAAAATGCAAGAATAAGCAGAGAAACTAATGCATGACGTCGTACGGCTTAAATTTCCCACCAAAACAATAAACCTACATACATTTGTCTCAGATAGAGACTGGTAGTGGTAGCCTGGGACAAAGTTGGGGCTGACGTTTCCGCAAGGACTACCAACGTCAACACAATCTGATGAGGTGGTGAAAACGATACCTATATCTGTGACATCGTAATGTATGACCATCAAGAACATAACAATACATAACTCGGCTCGACTCGACTCTTGGTTGACAAAAGTATGGCAAAAAAGCCAAGAACAGCAGACAAATATCAAAAGCACAATATTATAACATGAACAGAATCATGTAAATATTAAATTTCTTTCCCTTGGTGGAGTATCGGTACCATGCAGCTTGCAGCAGTGTCCGGTTGGCAGTTTTACCAAGAGCCATCGGGTTTTTTTCTGTATGAATATATTTCCGTAATCCTAACAACGTGACGATCACCATGATCACGATATTGTACTGGGGATCGTCAAGGTCTCCACACAGATTATATATATAATTATGACCGGGAGTAAATTGAGAAAATTGCGGGTTGCTATTTGTTCAAGTTCTACTAGTATCATGGAGTCCATATATGACATTGCAGTGTTTGTATCATTCTCCAGTCTATTAATAGATCATTGTTTAGGCTCCTGATTGAACATCATGTCAGACACGTGTCGAGGGATATAATTTATTCAAGGGCTTAGAGTATGAGTATATTCATGAATAAAACTTACTTTAGTTTCAGTTTCAGTCTACAGACTTGCTTTAAGTCTAATTTTTTTTGACAGAGCATCTTCAAAAGGAACTTGTTAACTTGACTCATTCGCGAGAAAGGAGCACAGCCAGAAAAAGGGTGATGGCCCATCACCTTTTTATGGTAATGATGCCTGTTTATCACCCTTTAAAGGTGATGAAAAAGGGCGATGGCCAATGTCGTCACCCTTTTAAGGCGATGGTCCAGGCCGTCACCCTTTTAGGGATTAGCCATTACCCTTTTAGGGCGATGACATGAACATTTGCACTCATTACTGATCACCCTTTTAGGGTGATAGTCATCACCCTTTTAAGGTGATGGTGGAAAAGGGTAATGGGTCTAACTCAACACCTTTTTGAGATCTGGCGTTAGCCAGAGGCTCGTTAGAATGCTGTAGGGAAATGGACAAAAGTGCGAACCGACTCACGGGATAGCCTTACGCTGCATGAACATGATGAAAGTAGTTTCACAGGGATGAGTTTTGGGAATCCTTAGTGGTTGAAAGGCTTTTGTATGTCTATATTTAGACACTAATAGTCACTTGGCATATATTTGATCCCTTATCTGCATTAAATATTACTCTATTAAATATTACTACGCTCTAAAGTTTGGCAGACTGGTATCGTCACTTTACCAAAGCTTGGACTCTGCTGAGAAAATTATACAGTTTAGCTGGTTAGGTTTATATGTGAGAGATGCTCTACCATAGCAGCCAACCTGGCCACCATTGTCTCATTATCACCTTTGCAGGCCACTGTTTGCTTTTCTCACAAGAGCAAGCTGTAACCTATCTTATAATCTTTTCCTATCTTGTACTCCACCAGTCAACCTGTGGGATATCCAAAGTGTAATACATGTCTTGTCATATCCTAACTTGTGACATAACCATCATCAACCTTGATGTCCAGCCCTTCTCACTCATAACACTAAATCAATCTCTATTTACCCATAGGTATACATGTAATCTCTCTTATTTACCCCTAGGTACATGTAAGTTCTGTACAAGCTGACCTTAATCCCCTGTGGGTATTTAGGCCTGGGCTTCATTCCACTGGCCCCTTTACCATCGAATTCTCAACAGGTCAGTTTGCAGTTTCAACGCAACACCAACAATACCATGTTAAAGAAGGTATCATATTGCTTTCTTTATGCTGGTTAAATTAACATGGTGGTCATGGTGTTCATCTGGAATCCCAAACTGACGTATTGGAGGAATTATGTATCAAGATAAAGAGCAAAATTCAGCTATTTTGGTTGAGTCAAGGTTGGATGAGCACCTACTGTAGTGTCTAATTGGACGGGAATTAATTGGGTAACACATGGTTAGCGTAACGTGTGCAACTTCCCTCATTATAGGACTACCTTTCATTGTTCCCACAGATCAATTTCACATAAACTACGATAAAAGTAACTCCGAAAATGGAAGTCATTGTGATATAATATTCTATATTTCGGCTTCCATTTTCGGAGTTACTTTTATCCAAGGACTGCCTTCCTTTGGTATGTTAAACTTCATTATGTCGGTACCTTTTAAGAAGGGCCGTTCGCGCCATAAATCCAAAGGTTTAATAAATTTAAACGTTTAACTTGCATCAACCAATCAGATGTCATGAATTGACATTTGGAAGACCTTTCCTGTCCAAAAGCAAACCTTTGCTGTTGTAACGTCCAATACTTTAGACGTTTCCTGCCAAAAGGCAAACGTTTCCAGTAGTAATATTGGAGATTTTTAAACGTTTCCGGTTTAAGGGAAATCGTTACCGGTTGTGATCGTCCAGTCAGAGTTTTTTATTGCTGCCGCGTATGTTCAAACCTCAACATCAACACGTGTCCACTGGCAAAACGTTTCCGCTATGTAGTCTGTTTGAACCAACCAAAATAACCCTTACAACTATTCGCGCATATTGTATTCCTCATGCCCACCGTGCATCATGTCCTGCGCAAATTGTCCCGGTGCCAAAGATATTCTCCAAAACCTAATTTGTAAGAACGGTTTTCATTGGTTAAAATACACTACATTCCGGAAACGTTTGCCAGAGGGGATTTGCACGTGTTGGTGTATATGTTGGAATACACGCGGCCCAAATAAAAAATCTGATTGGACGATCACAACCTGAAACGTTATCCTTTTAATCGGAAACCTTTAAAAGACCGAATTTTTCTTTTGACAGGAAACGTCTTACAATGAATTTACCACTGGAAACGTTTGCTTTTTAACAGGAAAATGTCAGTTCATAACATCTGATTGGTTGGTTCAAGTTTAAACGTTTAAACTCTTTAAAGCTTTACAATTTTTAAACGTTTAAGAAGTTAAAACGTTTAAAGGATGCGTTTATGGCGCGAACGACCCTTCATATACCTTGTCACAGGATGTAACTTGTGATTGCGTTTTAGCCACATACATTCGTGCCTGGTGCCACCCGTGCCTAACTTGAAATTAAATATATAATTGTGCGTTCATTTCATTACAAACTTATTCCCCAATAACCCAGCTACCAGATCTCATTAAAGCCCATGGGCTCTAGTTTGGGTGATGCTGTCAGCGCCATTTTAGGGTGATAAATATCACCTTTTTTCTGGCTGTGCACAGCCAGAAAAAGGGTGATGGCCCATCACCTTTTTATGGTAATGATGCCTGTTCATCACCCTTTAAAGGTGATGAAAAAAGGTGATGGCCAATGTCGTCACCCTTTTAAGGCGATGGCCCAGGTCGTCACGCTTTTAGGGTGGTAGCCATTACCCTTTTAGGGCGATGACATGAACATTTGCACTCATTAATGATCACAATCACCATTTTAGGGTGATAAGTATCACCTTTTTTCTGGCTGTGAGCTCGATTCAAAATATTTGAGTTTGTGGCCGAGAAGGCAGACAGCAGATATCTCGATTAGGGGACGAAACTCTTTCTATAAACTACAAGGGGAAGAAATTATACCTCTTTCATTTATTTATTTCCATATCAATTCAAATTGAAATTTATATTTCCACAAATTCAAACATTCTGAATCGAATTCCTGTATGTGGTTTGGTTTCCTTTCATTCGGCTGTCCCAGTCGGTAAATGACTACACGACAGGGGAGGTAAGTCTGCAAGTATCGTGTTGCACTCTTCTCATTAGTAACCATTTTACATCTGAGGATACTCTATGACTATGCAAAGAAGGATACTAGTTTTATAGATTAAATTACGGCATCGTAGAAAAATATCCCTTGCAGTTTACAAATTGAAGCGATATGCAAGAGGTGGGAAAAATTTACGACGTCTGGCGACTAAAAAGCAACCATATGACTCTACAGGAAAGCTTCGCTCGGCACCTCACATTCAGACCCGAAAATACGGTCGATTCTGGGACATAACCTTAGCATCTTAGCCGCGCTTTTATTGCAGATGTTCATGCGGATATTATGGAGTATCCACACGGCCCCTAGCACCGGCTTTAGCCAAATTAGATACGCTAGCTCTTGAGATGTGATGACATATCAGCTCAAACAAAGAACTCAAACAAGCTCAAACAAACTTAAAATAGCTCAAACAAGAACGAAAACGACACAGGGATACATGTATGCCCATGCCAGACCATAACGGATAATAATGACCAAAGGTACACATGAACACATAAAAGAACGTAACGGTGGTACACTAATGCAATGTTTAACAATATGGGTCGGCGAAATTTCTCGATAAGTTCCGAACGCCGTTTTCCGCGCATTGCGCATGATCAGTCTATTCCACCAGCGGCTCCAATTTCCGGTTCAGTTGTTCGCTTTCCCAGACTGAGATGCTCCAGTACGTGCGCCATCTTGCTTTTCAGATCTGCTATCTCACATTTGGTCATTTCGAATTCTCCCACATCTTTCTGTAGTTTTACAATGGAACTTTTTTGAACATCGATTTGTCTTTGAAGGCTTGAAACGCTTTTCTTCAGGTCGTTGATCATATCATCTTTATCTTTACATGACTTTTCCAAATCCTCGATCTTCTTTTGTTCCTGGTTCAGTTGTTTTTGTTTTTCCTCCAACATTGACTTTGCTTCTCGCAGTTGTCGTCGGGTTTCTTCTAACTCTTTACGTAACCCCGAGTCCGTGTTCGTTTCTTTCTTTTTTGTCGTCGTTTGACCCATCAAACCTTGTCGTTTGGCCCTAACGGCATCCAAGCATCCGACCAGTTGTGCGATGACTTTCTTTGTGGTCTTTACTTCTTGGGAGTAGATTTCCAAAGCAGCCTTTTCCATCAAAAGTTTATCCATAAGCTGCTTGAGGCTCATTGATTTGATGGTCTTCCAACCCTTAGATTTTACCCCCGTTCCATCGGCGAGAACCTGCTAAAAAATGAAGGTTCCACATATCTTATACGCTCATTTCATCGAACTAACCCGTACTACACTCAAAATTTAAAATGTGCGGAAACGCTAACTCATATCGGCAGCATATTACCTCTCGACCGACAGGGCGATATCAAGACTAATGATAATCGATTTTTGGATATTGTTCACCTTAATTGACGACAATTTTGTTATTTCATGTGTCAAGAATTTCATAATGAATTTGTCCATAGATTCAACTTTATTGTACGAACACCCCAGTAGGGTAAAGTACATAACAGAATAATAAAATCAAATCAATACAGAACAGACAAGTAGTAGTGTAAGTGGATTACAGCGCACATTGACCTACTTTTTTGTTCCCCCCGGTGGCGGAGTGTGGCGGAACTTGGAGGTCACGGGAGGGTCACAGAGGTCAAGTACAGTATAGTTCCGGCAGAAAGACCAAAAAGCTACCTCCAGCACAGGAGAGTTCCAAATTTGCATATCACGTGACCCAGGTCAAAGATGTATTCATCCGCGGTGATGCGGTCATGTCTGGCGGTGATTCGGTCGCGGGAAAACCTTCCGCGGAGAAAAAGTAGTCCCTAGATAAAATGGTCCGATTGGGTCGAGTGAGGTATCAAAGTGAAGCTTATGTGAAGGGGCATCTAATGGGCTGGGTGTGGGGTTGACATAGCGTTATTCTGCGCATGCGCGGTGGCCCAAGGGTATGGAAATAATCGTTTTGAGATGTAGGGGAGCCCCAAGTGGACCGATGGGGTCGAGTGAGGTATCAAAGTGAGGCTTATGTGAGGGGGCATCTGATGGGATGGGTGTGGGATTGAAATATCGGCATTGTGCGCATGCGCGGTGGCCCAAGGGTATGGAAATAGCCGTTTTGGAGCTAGGGGAGCCCCTAATGGTGGAATGGGATCGAGTGAGGTATCAACGTGAAGCCTAGGTGAAGGGGTATTTCATGGCTGGGTGGGTGCATGTAAAATTTTTCCTGAAAAAAAAAAATACGGAACACGGACTTTATCGAAAAACCTGGGAAAATGCCTATATGGGGTATGAGGGGTATACAGGTCGCCGGGCTTAACGGGGCTTGTCTATCAATAGAGTTATCTCCCCCTAGTTCCAGGGTGGGTGTATGTAAAAAACCTGAAAAAAATACGGAATACGGACTTTATCCTAAATTACGGGAAAATGCCTATATGGGGTATGGGAGGTATAGGACCATCCTGGGAAACGTACTTCTATACATTTGCGGTAGGGTTGGGGGTCTCGTTTTACTCGTCTCGTCAAATTTAGAACATGATAGGAAGTGTCCCGTGCGAATCGGTGAAATTTTTGAAAAAGTCTTACGAGCTATAATCCCATACTTTTCTAAGGGTATAGGTTCAATGTTTATCCCCTGGGAAACGTACTTCTATACATTTGCGGTAGGGTTGTGGGGTCTCGTTTTACTCGTCTCGTCATTTAGAACACGATAGGAAGTGTTGCGGAGTGAATCGGTGAAATTTTTGAAAAAAGTCACCGAGGCCTGGGTAGGCCCATAGGCCTATACTGCATGGCTATGGGTGTATAGGCCATACGGGGTGGACATGTTGAGTCTAGGTGAGTCCCTAATGGTCCAATGGGGTCGAGTGAGGTCTTATTTTGAAGCTCTCGTGGAGGAGCACTTGACTACACTAATGGTTCGTCCGTGTTCAATAGTCTGCGCATGCGCAGTCTGGCCGTAGTATAGAAAACAGGCATTTTGGGTACTATGTAGGGGTGTGTTTGGGTTAGAGATGAGCTAATCACGGTTCGAATGGGTCGTGTGAGGTGTCAAAGTGAAGCTTGTGTGGGGTAGAGTCAGAATGGTGTGTTTTTGAATGCATGTCGCGTTAATCTGCGCATCCGCAGTTGGTTGTAGTAAGTAAAGTGGCCATTTTGGGGCAGTGAAGGAAGGTATTTGGGGTCGAGATGGGCTATTCACGGTTCGAATGCGTCCTGGAAGGTGTCATCTTGTAGTTCTCGGGGTGTACATTCCGATTTGAGGGATGTTCGCGTCATCTGTGACGTCATCGGTACGAGTAGTAGCGAAAGTGGCCATTTTCGGACAGTACATGAAGGTATTTGGGGTCGAGATGGGCTATTCACGGTTCGAATGCATCCTGGAAGGTGTCATCTTGTAGTTCTCGGGGTGTACATTCCGATTTAAGGGATGTCCGCGTCATCTGTGACATCATCAGTGACGTCATCAGTACGAGCAGTGGCGAAAGGGGGCATTTTGGGTGCTATGTAGGGGTGTGTTTGGGGTAGAGAGGCACCATCCTTGGTTCGAATGGGTCGTGGAGGGTGTCAAAGTGAAGCTTGTGTGGGATAGAGTCAGAATGGCGTGTTTTTGAATGCAAGTCGCGTCAATCTGCGCATGCGCAGTTGGTTGTAGTAAGTAAAGTGACCATTTTGGGGCAGTACATGAAGGTGTTGGGGTAGAGAGGGACCATCCTTGGTCCGAATGCATCGTGTGAGGTGTCATTTTGTTGCTCTCGGGGTGTTCATTCCGATTTGAGGGATGTCCGCGTCAGCTGTGACGTCATCTGTGACGTCATCGGCACGAGTAGTAGCGAAAGTGGACATTTTCGGGCAGTACATGAAGGTATTTGGGGTCGAGATGGGCTAGTCACGGTTCGAATGCGTCCTGGAAGGTGTCATCTTGTAGTTATCGGGGTGTACATTCCGATTTGAGGGATGTCCGCGTCATCTGTGACGTCATTGATGACGTCATCGGTACGAGTAGTAGCGAAAGTGGACATTTTGTGGGTGCGTGGGGGTGAGTTTGGTCTAGAGATGTACCATCCGCGGTGCGAATGCGTCGTGCGAGGTGTCATCTTGTAGCAACGCCCACCAACGCCATTCTTAATGCTTCAACGCCCAGGTGAAATAGCTCAGAAGCTCTGATATTCCATGGAATTGTCACTAAATCTTCGAAATGCAGTGACGCCAGTCGACGCCCGTCGTTACACCTTAACACTCTAACATAACACCATGATATAGACCGGACAGAGAACAACAACAGCAACAACAACAATGATCACACATAAGAGAACAACAACAACAAGAAGTTTTTTTTCATATAGTTTATTCTCCCCAGTGTTACATCATACCCACGTTGGGGGAGCCGCGTTGGGTATATTTACAATTCAAGAATATTCTTGTCCAATCAGAGGCCACCATTTGCATCTGTCATATTCGTTCCTGTCCGTTAGATATATTCTCGGCTACTCTTGTCCAATCAGAAGTCGCCATTTCAGAAAGTTCCATCTTCGGCCATGTTCGCTCTCAACCGTTTGTTCTAATCGTCATCGGGCAGGTCAGGATACCGTTGAGGAAACATATCCTCAGATAGTTGTTTGCGCATTCTGGGTATCTATCAGTGCATGGGTGAATACTTTCATCCGATGGGGGTGGTGGGTCAGTTTA
>JAVTVY010034309.1:0-13724 GCA_036873755.1 Hanleya hanleyi
GTACAAGGTCGGGGACCCTGTATGGATCAGTAAAGTCAAGGGAAAGTTCGAGAAAAGTTACTTGCCCAACTGGAGCGATGAGCACTTCCTGATTAAACGGCGCCTACCCTGACAGCGGCGAGTCTATGAACTGGAAGATCTCCAAGGGGAAACGTTGCTGGGGACGTTTTACGACACGGAATTACAGCCTGTTGTAAAAACACAGCAAGACTACTACACGGTGGAGCAGAGTTTGAAAACGGAACGTCGACGTGGCAAACTGTTTCATTTCGTAAAATGGCAAGGCTGGCCCAGTTCCTTCAATTCCTGGGTCGCGGCCAACCAGGTGAAACGACTATAAAGCCAGACACCACTGCCGTCCTCCTTCATTCCACGTCCGACCCCAGTGCTATGGACCAACAGCAGCTGCCTCCGAAGACAGCGTCTCGCAAAACGCGCAAAGCGCAAGTGGTCTTTGGGGTGTTATTGCTAACCCTGCTGAGTGTGTTGTACGGAGGTGTGTTTTACGACGTAACCTATGTCAGTACGTTACTTAACCAACTGAGAACACCAGCCATCAGTGAAACGGGTCTACAGAGAGCACCAGTCGTATCGAGCCCAGTCACCACCACCACCACCCCCCGCGTACAAGCCACGTCGAGCTCTACACTTACACCAAGTACACCTACTACGTCTCAAGACCCACCGGATTTCATCCCTCACAGTGAACCGTCCACCCACGTTGTACCCACCCCCAGCACCATCTCTGAACGTGAACAGACAACGACGACCGACGTTGTACCCGCCACCACTCCAGTTCACTCGTACGAAATTTACAAGAGCGGGTTACCACGACAACGGATAGACCTCAAACCATGGACCCTCGGTGGCAGCATCCCTTCACTTGCGTCATCGCAGGACCGACGGGCTCCGGCAAAACGCACTTCGTCAGGAAGCTCCTTCAACACGCCGACAGCATGATCACTCCACCCATTGCCCGAGTCGTGTGGTGTTACGGAGAATGGCAGGAAGCGTATGCAGCAATGCCCCACATCACGTTCGTGGAAGGCCTACCCAACCTGGCCGATTTGGAACCCGACACCTTGGTGGTTCTGGATGATCTCATGGCGGAGACGGATGCACGGGTCACCCAACTCTTTACCAAAGGCAGCCATCATCGACGGCTCAGCATCATCTACATTGTGCAGAATCTGTTCAGTAAAAACAAAGAACATCGGAATATCAGCTTAAATGCCCACTACCTGGTGGTCTTCAAAAACCCGAGAGATACCACTCAACTGCTGCACCTGGCGAGACAGATGTATCCCGGCCGCACACCGTTTGCGTTGGAAGCCTTCAAAGATGCCACAACCCCTCAGCACGGGTATATGCTCTTCGACCTCAAGCAAGCCACCCCCGACCACCTTCGACTACGGACCGGCATCTTTCCCGGAGAGACCCACCACGTGTACATGCAAAAATAATGTAAACACACCCACAGTGGCGCCCCCAGCTGGGTGTGTGTTTGATGATGGGGAATAATAAAAAGAATGAATACCACAGCAGGGTTGACTTTGTCTGTGAGGTGGATAAAAAGGGCAGAGTTGTGGGTTCTAGCATTAGTTGTACAAGATGTCTGCGCGAGTACGGAAGCACGCTCCCACGCTCCGTGTATTGAAGACGGCCCCACCCGAGTTAGTCCGAACCATTGTACGCGGTGCGGACCCTGACCTTGTACGCTGTCTGTGCGAGATCGGGTACAACCTGTTAAAAGGCAACGTACCACTGACTCCGGCTCAGAAGACCAAGTTGGCCAAGCATAAGACAGGTCTCCGAACCCTAGTCCACAAGCGGGTCCCTCAAACACAAAAGAAAAAGGTGTTACAGAAAGGCGGCTTTCTCGGGGCCATCTTAGCACCGTTGGCCGCTTCCGTGTTGGGTCCAGTATTGGGTGGACTCTTCGGCCGACAATGAACCACACGAAAAAAATGGTCCTCGTCGAACCACGGTTCCTGCAAAACCTCCAATCACCCTACCCTGTCCCACCTACGGTGAAGACCATAAACAGCCTCGATGGAGAGATGCAACAGATCTTACAGAGACCGGGGTTAAGCGACAGTGAGAAAGTACAACGGTACAATGAGACGCTTCAACGGTACATGACGTTCATGGACCAATACAAAACCCTGTCTACCCCAGCAACAGCACCACCACCACCACCACCACCACCACCACCACCACGTGACAGACCGCTGACCTCAGCACCGCTCCAACAGCCGGGTGAGGTAGCCTCCACAGCCCCACAGTGGGTGGAAGACGAAGTGCTGAAGAGTGTACCTGCCTCGTTCAAGAAACAAGCTGGCCTGGTATTACAACGGATGAAACAGAATCCTAACATGACTTGGAATGATAAAGGCGAACTCCTGGTACAGAATCAGGTGGTCCCCGGCACCCACATGACGGATTTAGTGAATGATCTGATGCGTCAACGCAGATCGCACACCGATCCTCGAGGATGGGAGGTCTTCGCTCAAGGCTTGAAAGACATGCATGTACCACAGGAATTGGTGGGGAACCCCCACCGCTGGGCCTTTATGCAGCAAACCCAGCAATCGCCGAGTCGTGCACCACGACTCTCACCACAACCTTCTTGGGAAGCCGACTGGGAACCGGAGTCACCCCCCAAAACTCCACCACCATCACAACGGGCACCTTCTTTTCAGACCTTTAAAAAACCACCCTCGATCAGGACACCCCACATCTCCAGAGCCGTGACACGTAGCAAGTCAACGCGACGAACACGACGCCGGACACAACCGCCCAAGGCCTGGAAGACCTATTAAAACCAACAGCAGCAGCAGGACAGCTCAGTCGCCATGTTTTACCTGACCCTACCCAGTAACAGTTCGCTGGATGTGTTTCCTGACAACACCGTGGCCAAGTACGTCACCCAGTTACCGCAACCGCTACATTTACCTGGCCGGTGGGAATGTGCCCTCGTGGATATCCAATACCCTTACTCGTGGTACAACGTGCGAGCCAATGAAGTGTGGTACGAGGTCACCTACGAAGGCAAAAACACCCGGCTCACCCTGCCCGAAGGCCAATACGATACCCCCAAAGAGTTCATGGGTGGGCTGTCAAGACTGATGCATGATAAGGCGCTACGGGGGGTGACGGATAGTGCAACACGCCTGATAGCCTTGCGCTTCAAGAGAAACGTGTTCTTCGATGTCAACGTACACAACGACAAGGCACAGCTTACCGTCACCGATACCGTGAATGTGAAACTCAGTCCTACACTACAGCAAATGCTGGGTTTCGATCTACAGACGTTCGCTGGTCCCAACCAACACCATGGCGAGATGCCGATGGATATGAAGTCGGGTATGTACGGACTCTACGTCTACTCGGACGTGGTGGACAACCACGTCGTGGGCGATATCAACACACCTCTGTTACGGGTGGTCCCCATTAAAAAGACGTATGGTGATCAAGTCACCCACAGTTTCAACCATATCATGTACCTGCCCGTACGACATGCCGACATCAACACGATCACGGTGGATATAAGAGATGACACGGGACGAGCGGTGGCATTCGAACGAGGAAAAGTGGTGCTGACACTTCATTTTCGACAAGCACGTGCTCCCCAGTTTGCATAATGAAAGTACCTTACGAGTGCGATGCTCGCAGCTATGCCGACTTTTATGCCCAACAGGCCGGGGGTGGCTTTCCGGTCTTTAGCGGTGCACGCATGCAACGAGGACATGGACTGGGGAACATACTCGGCAGCATTGTGAAAACGTTCCTGCCCTTGGTGACGCGTGGGGTGAAAGCAATCGGCAAACAAGCGGTACGCAGTGGACTGCAAGTGGCCGGTGATGTCTTGGGGGGTACGGCACCCCGACAAGCCTTGAAACGACGGGCCAAAGAAGCGGGAGGCGTCTTGGTGGCCAAAGCACAACGCACCGTAGGGAATAAAAGAGCTGCCCCACCGAGATCACGCACCAGTCGACGACCGACCCAGCGACGACGCACATCCAAGAAGACCCGGGATATCTTTTCTTAAAACATGGCCTTAATCCACGCCGAGTCCTGCCCCTCCACCAACAGTGAATTTGATTTGTGGACCGTGCCGCCCACACAAACCAGTGTCGAACAAGGATTATGGGTGGAGCATCTCCCGCTCTCCAGCATCAACGAAACCGGGCCCATCGAGTTCACCATCAGTAATGCGGATACGGCCTATGTGGATTTAGCCCATACCTACTTGTATGTGAAAGCCAAGGTGGTCAATGGAGCTGGCACGAGAATCGCTGACCAAGCAACGGTGGGCCCGACGAATCTCTGGCTGCACTCGATGTTTCAGCAGGTGGATATTTTTCTCAGCGACAAACTCATCAGTGACTCCACCAACACGTACCCCTATCGAGCCTACATCGAGACACTGTTGTCGTATGGCCGAGAGGCTAAAAAATCTCAGCTGACAACCGCTTTATTCTACAGGGACACGGCCGAGCACATGGACACGGCGGACAATGGGGATATAACAAACGGAAGGCTTTCACTGCGAACAGTGCCTCGGTGGATATGATGGGTCGACTGCATGCAGACATGTTCATGCAAGACCGGTACCTCTTGAACAAGATCCCCATCAAAATCCGACTGATACGGGCGCCTCTGAAGTTCGCCTTGATGGCCACTAACGTAGAGGGGCATGTAGCGGACTATAAGATTGTCATTCAAGACGCAGTCCTGTATGTCCGAAAAGTGAAACCGAATCCAGCCGTTCAATTGGGACACATGAAAGCCTTGGAAACAAAACCAGCCCAGTACCCTATCCGACGTGTGGAAACCAAAGTGTTCTCTGTGCCTGCTGGAAATATGGGCGCCAACAAAGAAAACCTGTTCCTGGGGGAACTACCCAAGCGATTGATCCTGGCCTGTGTGGAAAATACCAGTTTCAGCGGAGCCTACCCAGAGAATCCGTTTGACTTTAAACATTTCGGCATCAATTTTGTGGCCCTGCATGTGGATGGACAACAGGTGCCAGCCACGGCCTTAACCCCGAACTTTGGGCGGAGGAATTTCATTCGAGCCTATCAGAGCCTGTTTACAGCCACCGGTCAAATCAACCAGGACGAAGGGAATATGATCAGTCGGGAGGACTACGCGAACGGATACACGTTGTTCTGTTTCGATCTGACCCCCACCTTAGAGAACGACCATCAGCTGGCCCTGGCCAAGCAAGGCAACTTACGGTTGGAAATCCACTTTGCACGAGCCCTGGCGACCACCGTCAATGTGATCTGCTACGCCGAGTTTGACAACATCATTCAAGTGGACAAGGCGCGCAACGTCCTGTGTGACTTCTCCACCTAACATGGATACAGACCAGATAACCACCGTGCTGGAGAATGACCCAGAGACACGTAGGGTCTTTCAAGGGGTGTTCGCCCGAGATGTGTTTCCATTAGACCGTATGTATCCGGCTGCTTACGTTCTCAACACGGACCCGATGGATCGGCCCGGTGAACACTGGGTGGCCGTGTACTTGACAGAACAGCAGGGGAATACTTTGACCCGTACGGCCTGCCACCCCTCCATCCCGATTTAACAGACTTCATGGATCAAGGCACAGAGACGTGGTGTTGGAACAGTCAAACGTTGCAAAGCCTGACCAGTGGCGTGTGCGGACAATATTGCTTGTTTTACCTGTACCATCGATGCCGGGGAAGACCCTTATCTACTATCGTACAGATGTTTGACGAGTACCCCCAGGCCGAGGACCGCGATGTACTCGTCTATGACTGGGCCGCCCATCATTTCAATGTACAAGCCCCGTTCTGGGCTTAAGTTAATGACAAGCCCCTTGTTCTGGGCTTCAATGTACAAGCCCCTTGTTCTGGGCTTCAATGTACAAGCCCCTTGTTCTGGGCTTCCGTTAATGACAAGCCCCTTGTTCTTGGCTTGAGTTTTCACGTGGTTGTTCTCACGTTGTTGTTGTTCACTGAATAAAAAAAAAAAAATGAGATCTCACCAAAAAACCCTGTCTTGTGTGTTTTATTCCTAATGCATCAATGCCCAATGTGGAGATTCAGTCCAACTGAAATCAGTGGTGTAGGATGGGGCCAAAATGTAACCCATCAAGTTTAGAATGCAAGAGCACTATAGTAAAAAATAGAGAGCCAATGAAATCAGCCTACAGACCAAGTACGTGTTTTTGGTCTAGGTTTGGAGCGGGCATTTCATTGAGGTACGTGTATACGGTGAGTGAAAAGACTCGTCCAACACGTATAGATTATGATGACTATAAGTTCTAGGTAACCCATCAAGGTTAGAATGCAAGAGCACTATAGTAAAAATAGAGAGCCAATGAAATCAGCCTACAGACCAAGTACGTGTCTTTGGTCTAGGTTTGGAGCGGGCATTTCATTGAGGTACGTGTATACGGTGAGTGAAAAGACTCGTCCAACACGTATAGATTAGGTTGATGACTATAAGTTCTAGGTAACCCATCAAGGTTAGAATGCAACAGCACTATAGTAAAAAATAGAGAGCCAATGAAATCAGCCTACAGACCAAGTACGTGTCTTTGGTCTAGGTTTGGAGCGGGCATTTCATTGAGGTACGTGTATACGGTGAGTGAAGAGACTCGTCCAACACGTATAGATTATGACTATAAGTTCTATGAGCATAATGCATGAAAGTGGCTTTGAACACCGTATTAGCCAATCAGTGGCCTAGAATGGAGCCAAAGGTAACCCATCCATGTTTAGAAAAACATTACCCGGGTATACAAGAACCCAGATGTAGGCGCGGACGTCAGCGAAAGCACACTGCGCACTGCCGGGGATGACGCGGGATGACGCGCGCGCGCTGCGGGGCGCTGGGGTGGGAAAACACCCCGGCGGTTGAACATTGGAACTCTTGTGGGTTTGGAGGATGAACATACGGACGTCTAAGGGAAAAAATTGGAACTCTTCTGGGTTCGAAAGTGAAAACCCGGAAGTGACGTGACAACCCACGTCACCTGCGTATATACTCCTGTAAAATAGAGCCGATTTTATTTCTTTGGAAGGGGCAAGGTCAATAGGACTTGCGCTTTTTATACTACTAAACTGTGAAGTAGATTACATCTTACATAGGCCTTAAGGCCGTGATATGCATATGAAGTAGTCTGGGGCATGGTCAGTACTTGCCAATTTTCCCTTCGTCTACTACTCGCCGATTTTTTATTTTTTTTATTATTTATTTATTCATTTATTTATTTATTTATTTATTTATTTATTTATTTATTTATTTCCTCGAGAGCTTTAAAATAAGACCTCACTCTACCCCATCGGGCCACTAGTGCTCCACCTAGACTCCAACATGTCCACCCCGTATGGATTTATACATACTAATATCCCAGTATATAAGTGTATATGGGTCTATATGGATCTATATACAAGCCTACGCGGTACTTTCAAATTTTTTTCCATCGTATTCTACATGATCAACCTCATAGCTCATAGTAAAAGCCATAAAAAAAACCCGACCACTCCTATACCCATACAGGCCAAATATAGCGGACATGATCTTCGAATTGGTCTAGTCCGAGTTGTCTCGCTTGCACCAAAGCGTATAGATGGCGCTGTGGTTTGAACGACGCGATTATCCGGGCAAATTTTGGTCTTCAGTAGCCATTTTGTGTTTTCTGAGCCGGAGAACATGTTCTCTGTCGCAGTGTATAACGGAACTTTCTTCCATTTCGGTGTCCGCTGAGATGAATAATGTGACGAAACTCTGCACGATTCATCGCCTGCATGTATACCCGTCACGCGTAGACTGTAATCGAGGGAGTGTGCTATATTGTGTTCGAGCGGATGCATAGATTTGTGTGATATCCGACAGGAAACGTGAAAATTGATATTCTTTCACAGATTTCGAAGTGTATACAGTTCTGGTGAGAATGAACGCAGCCTTTATGAGCAATACGAATGCATCGTGATGAAGGCTTCATGGTGTGTTATACCCATCTAGGAAAAAAACAGCCCCAGATCATCAGGACTAAACTCTTTTATCAGGTAAGCTAGACTTTAGTACTATTCTTGCGTTGAAACCCATGCAGACAACCTATTCAAATTTCAATGCATTGGCAACATAGCGTCGCACGAAATATACGCGCCCCTGTTGACCAGGATTTTTTTATACTCCCACAACAACAGACAATTTGAAGACAATTTTCTAGCGGGTGTTTTCTTGAACATAATTGCTGTAATATACTCTTCTTTTTGTGGACGCTAAATATAGGGGAGAAAATGGCAACATTGTGGCCAAACCATAACAGTTGACAGCTGTAAAAATAGATACCGTGGCATAAATTAGAGAGAGCATTTCAGTACATCTAAAAAAAAATGAAACCTGGATGGGTATCCTTCATCTCGAGGGGACGCAAGTTCGATTCTTGCTTTCATTATGTGAGTATGTGTTGGACATGTGATCTTTAAATTTTATTATCATCAATACACCTAAACGGTATAGTTCAACCACACCCCAGCCCAACCGATGCCCCTTCATGAATGCTTCACATTGATACCTCACTCGACCCCATTGGTCCATTTAAAAAAAAATTTTTTTTTTGGCTATCTCCTACCTCCAAAACGTCTATTTCCATACCTTTCGGCTACCGCGCATGCGCAGAAGGCCGATGGTTCAATCCCATACCCAACCCATTACATGCCCCTTCACATAAGCTTCAATTTGATACCTCACTCGACCCCATGAGTCCATTATTAAAGAAAAAATTGGGGCTATTCCATCCACCTTGCTTACTCCCTTGTCCCCCCCTTCTCCCCCATTTCCCCTTTTTTCAAACCCTTTTTTAATTGTTAAAAAAACATAGAAAATGAAAAAGATTTTTTTTGGCTCCATGAATCTTTTTTTCCTTTTTTATTAAATGTTAAAAAAAATTTTTTTGGCTATTCCATTTCCCTCCCCCCTCCCCTTGTCCCCCCAGTGCACTGATTGACCTGGGTGAGTGGGTGGGTTCAAAATGGCGGCACCTTATTTTACACACACAACACCATAAGCCACCATTTTGAACCCACCCACTCACCCCGTGCACTGATTGACCTGGTATGTGAGTGGGTGGGTTCAAAATGGCGGCTTATGGTGTTGTGTGTGTAAAATAAGGTGCCGCCATTTTGAACCCACCCACTCACCGGTGTCAGTCAGTGTGTGATTGAAAGTCCGCCATTTTGAACCCACCCACTCACCCCGTGCACTGATTGACCTGGTATGTGAGTGGGTGGGTTCAAAATGGCGGCTTATGGTGTTGTGTGTGTAAAATAAGGTGCCGCCATTTTGAACCCACCCACTCACCGGTGTCAGTCAGTGTGTGATTGAAAGTCCGCCATTTTGAACCCACCCACTCACATACTGACTGACACCGGTGAGTGGGTGGGTTCAAAATGGCGGCACCTTATTTTACACACCTGGCGCCATTTTGAACCCACCCACTCACATACCAGGTCAATCAGTGCACGGGGTGAGTGGGTGGGTTCAAAATGGCACCTATTTACACACACAACACCATAAGCCGCCATTTTGAACCCACCCACTCACCCCGTGCACTGATTGACCTGGTATGTGAGTGGGTGGGTTCAAAATGGCGGACTTTCAGGGGTCGGGGGAAAATAAAATGTGCCGCCATTTTGAACCCACCCACTCACATCAAACTCACGCATGCGCACCGCCCCAATAACCCCCTCGCTCCGCCCCAAATGACGTCAAAAAAGGTTCTCGCGCATGCGCAGTTGAGGGGTATTTACTCAATTTGCCCTATGTATACTACTGTTGATATCTGCTGGAAATGTAAACATTTGCATGCCTGCTACGAAATGCTTGTTGTTACCGTTGCATTTCCACAACTTTTCTCCGACTTTTCATTCATTTATAATACTGTTTAATAGTAAACAGTTCCCATCCACGATTGTCAATATAACAATTGGACAAGAATGCGTCAATACCAAATACAAAGGCATCAGGAAACGCTTTTTGTCGGTATAGCCTATAGACCGCATGTGGACCGGTAAGAAAATTAGCCATCAGCCATCACCTTTCTGATTTTCTGATTTTCAAATGACTTGTGTTTGGGGTTCTCTTTGGCGCAATTGTAAATCACTGGATCTACTATTCTCAGTTCTTTATTAATGGAAATTGATTCTTCAGAAATGTGGCCACATTCTCTATGTGGCCACATTTGTGAAATTTGTACAATGTCCGTGTGTCCAAAAAAACCCCGCCGATTGTGAATAGGCCGTAATTCCGGCAAAGGTTAGGTGACATGTGACCTTGGAGCGGGGACATTCCGGGGTTTCCCCATAGGGTTTCCCACTGTGGAGTCAATTGCGTCATTCTTGTTCCATCGGGGTATTTCCATTTTCATTTAACCTGGTATTTTCGTATACAGAGCTTGAACACAAAAAGGGGATTGTAAATTAACCAGGGGCTTCGTGGACAACTCATTTGGACCAATCAGCGGTCGATAAAAGGAACCAATGAGCGATCGATAAAAGAACCAATGGATTTGCCGGAAAAAGAGCCAATCAGTCAGCTCCTTCATTCTTAGACAGCCAATCGATAAGCACCGGGTTTTTCCCTGGAACATCAAAAAATATAAAAAGCGGAACACGGAATTTACCCCTCCTTGGTCCGAATACGTCGTGGGAGGTGTCATTTTGTAGCTCTCGGGGTGTAGATGCCGATTTGAGGGCTCTCCATGTCATCTGTGACGTCATCAGTAGGAGTAGTAGCGAAAGTGGGCAATTTGGGGAAGTGAAGGAAGGTATTTGGGGTAGAAATGGACTATCTTTGGTCCGAATGCGTCGTGTGGGGTGTCATCTTGTAGCTCTCGGGGTGTAGACCCCGATTTGAGGGCGGTACATGTCATCTGTGACGTCATCAGTACGAGTAGTAGCGAAAGTGGTCATTTTGGGGAAGTGAAGGAAGGTATTTGGTGTAGAGATGGATCATACTTGGTCCGAATGCATCGTGTGGGGTGTCATTTTGTAGTTCTCTTGGTATAGACCACGATTTGAGGGATGTTCACGTCATCTGTGACGTCAATGGCGACGTCATCAGTAGGAGTAGTAGCCAAAGTGGGCATTTTGAGGGTGTGAAGAAAGGTGTTTTGGGGAAAAAATGGGCCATCCGTGGTCCGAATGCGTCGTGTGAAGTGGCATCTTGTAGCAACGCCCTTCAACGCTTAGGCTCAACGCTTCAACGCCCTGGTGAATTAGCTCAGAAACTCATGGAATTGACACTAATTCATTGGAAATGCAGTGACGCCCGTCAACGTCCGTCGTTACGCCTTAACGCCCTAGCATAACGCCTTGACGCCATGATATAGACAGATGAGAGAAAAACAACAACAAAGATGACAGAAGAGAGAACAATAACACGATATGTTTTTTCATATAGTTTATTCTCCCCAATGTTACATCATACCCACGGTGGGAGAGCCGCTTTGGGTATGTTTACAATTCAAGAAGACTCTTGTCCAATCAGAGGCCACCATTTGGTGCTGTATCTATCATATTCGTTAGATGTATTATCGGCTGCTCTTGTCCAATCAGAAGTCGCCGCTTCAGAAAGTTCCATCTTTGCTCGGTGTGACCTGATCGTCGTCGGGCAGGCCTGGATGTTGTTCGGGCAGCATGTCCTGAAACAGCTGTTTGCGCATCCTGATCGCATTTTCCAGGGCCTCGGTGGGTGGTAGCCCCATATCCTCTTCCAATTGACGCTTGGTCTTCATGATGGACCTGTGCGTGGGGTCGCCTTTTATTTCAAGCGGTAGTAAGGTGTACTGTTCATAGATCGCCATGGCTGTTTTCCTGATGCAGGGGCGCATTTGGGTGTACGCCTGTTGTAAGCTATCCTGTCCGGCGTCCTCGCTCGCTGCAGCATGAGTATTGATAGCTGTGTCACAATACGATCCCAGAAGGTAGGTTCTGCCTCACTTTCCTGGTATGTTGGCTGACTATCTGAAGTCAGGCTCTCCGTATCAGTATATAGACTCTCAGCAATCTCACTTTCCTGGGATGTAGGCTGACTATCTGAGGTCAAGCTCTTCGTATCAGTAGATACATGTAGACTCTCATCAATCTCTGTATCGCCTTCTTGTGCCTTGGCACTCAGAGCAAGTATAAGCCATATTGACGGTTGAACGTCGACTGCGTGTTTTGGCAATACACTTGCTTTTATAGACAGTAACGCCAGTCAACGCTTAACTTAACGCTTCAACGCCCTGGTGAACTAGCTCAGAAGCCCTTATTGTCCTCCGCCACGAAGTGGTGGGAGGACTTGGAAATGCTAGCCGTCCGTCCGTCCTTCCGTCCGTCCCTCCGTCCGCCCTTCCGTCCGTCCCACATCTTGTGAACGCGATATCTTGAGAACATTTCGACCAATCGACTTCAAACTTGAGAACGTGCTTTACATCAGTTAGACGGCCATTGGTATTGATTTTCACTGAGGTACGAAATCCAAGATGGCCGCCATCGACCATATTGGATTCTGTCCGTCCCACATCTTGTGAACGCGATATCTCAAGAACAATTCGACCAATCGACTTCAAACTTGAGAAGGTGCTTCACATCAGTTAGATGGCCATTGGTATCGATTTTCCCTGAAGTACGTAATCCAAGATGGCTGCCATCGACCATATTGGATTCTGTTCGTCCCACGTCTTGTGAACGCGATATCTCAAGAACAATTCCACCAATCAACTTCAAGCTTGGGAAGGTTCTTCACATCAGTCAGACGGCCATTGGTATTGATTTTCACTGAGGTACGTAATCCAAGATGGCTGCCATTGACCATATTGGATTCCATCCGTCCCAAATCTTGTGAACGCGATATCTTGAGAACAATTCAACCAATCGACTTCAAACTTGGGAAGGTTCTTCACATCAGTTAGACGGCCATTGGTGTTGATTTTCACTGAGGTACGTAATCAAAGATGGCTGCCATTGACCATATTGGATTCTGTGCATCCCACATCTTGTGAACGCGATATCTCGACAGCAGTTTGACCAGTCCACTTCAAACTTGAGAATGTGCTTCGCATCAGTAAAACGGCCATTGGTTTTGATTTTCACTGAGATACGTAACCCAACATGGCTGCCATGGACCATATTGGATTCACTCCGTTCCACATCTTGTTAACACGATATCTCAAAAACAAATCAACCAATCGACTTCAAACTTGGGAAGGCTTTTCACATCAGTTAGACGGCCATTGGTATTGGTTTTCACTGAGGTACATAATCCAAGATGGCTGCCATTGACCATATTGGATTCTGTCCATCCCACATATTGTGAACGCGATATCTCGAGAACAGTTCGACCAATCGACTTCAAACTTGAGAATGTGCTTCACATCAATTAGACGGCCATTGGTATTGATTTTCACTGAGGTACAAATCCAAGATGGCTGCCATTGACGATATTGGATTTCCATCCGTCTCGGATCTTGTGAACGTGATATCTCGACAACAATTTGACCAATCAACTTCAAACTCGAGACGGTGCTTCACATCAGTTAGACAGCGATTGGTATTGATTTTCATTGAGGTAGTATGTAATCCAAGATGGCTGCCATTGACCATCTTGGATTTCACTCATCCATATTGTACCCATCTGTGTTGTGAACGCGATATCTTGATCTATTCCACCCATCGATTTATAAACCTCACCAT
>JAVTVY010034310.1:0-14067 GCA_036873755.1 Hanleya hanleyi
AGAGGCCCTAAAAACGCCATCAAGATGCGCAAACAGCTCTTCAAGGACAGGTTGCCCACGGACTTTCCCGGATTGGAAGATATCGAGTCTGATTAGGACTTGGTACACCGAATAATAATGATCAGAAAGAAAAAAAAAACTGACGGTGATTTAAGAAGCTCACTGTCGAATGCTGAAATAAAGAAATAAATCGAAAAGATGATGATGATGACCGAACTTCAAGAATTCACGAACACTGGCACGAGCGTGATTAAAACCGATATCACTCCAACGTTATGAATTGTAAACATACCCATAGAGGCCCCCGCTTGGGTACGGCATAACATTGGGGATAATAAAATATATGAAAACTTGTGAACGTGTTGATATCTCTCTTTTTCTCAGATATCGAAGGGCGTTGAAACGGGCGTTGCGGGCGCTTTGCGGGTGTTGCGGGCGCTTTTGCGGGCGCTTGCGGGCGTTGCGGGCGTTTTTGCGGGCGTTGCGGGCGCTTTTGCGGACGCTACGCTTCGTCGGAACACGATACAAATAGTCATCATATCGTGAGCGATCATTCCCAATGCTCACCGTGTGTGTTTACTGTATTGTATTGTAAAACAATGCTAGAGTGTTGGTGACTTGTAAAACAATACTAGTTTAATTTTCTCCCGTGTGCAGAGACAATGCTAGGGGCACCGAATAAAGATCTTTTGAATGGTATTGATGTCAATAGCGACGCATAATACATCCCTACTTGAACTTAATGGACCGGTGCGCACAGAGAATGACAATAGATGTGCGTTCATATGTGATAATACGTTAAATGTTCAAGGTCGGACAGGTCATTACCGTGTGCATCTACAAACGCATTGCGCTAAACGCAACACGATTGACTTTGTATCAATAACTAAGAAACGTATATATATATATATATATATAAATAATAATAATTGAGCAACACAACACATTGTATAAGTTATCATACGTATATTGAAGTGTAGAGAGAAGAGATGGGGTGTACATGTATAGGGATTAGCGCTGACAAATCGAGAATTTAAACATTCGTTCGTAATAGTCAGTTCATTGTTTAAACCGTGTGTTCCTCACAGGTATTCCATGGGTTTCGTTTTAATACTGTCCAGGAGATCTCGTTTCCACTCATCAGTCTTTAGTTCAGTGCTACGCCAGTCTTCGCACTGATACTTCATCAGGTACACGGGGTGTACATTCACTGCCGTCTGACCTTGGATGATGGCTTCAAAATTTTTCATGACCGCCTTTTCATCAATACGCTGTAGAGCTTCCTCGAAGTACACGTCAGCCATTTCGTCGGGGTCGATCATCAAGCAATCGTGGTGATCTTGGGATGGATCGTCTATTTCACACCCTGCGCATCGTTCACGCGTTATCTCTCCGATCATGTATACAATCTCTTCTATGTACGCCTTCTTTATAGCGTGCTGTAGAAATTGTTTCCTACGATTGACCATACGTGTGGGCCGAGGATTGACCATGTCGTCATCGTCGAAAGCTCCTGCATCACAGGCTTGAATAGTAGACGTCATTTCTTTCAACTCGCAGTCGATGTCTGGAGTTTTGGCTTTCAGAGCACTCCACAAGACAGAGTTTAGTGAGATGCCTTCTTTTGTCGGGTAGACTTTCTTGTTGTAGTCGCATTTTCTCCACCTCCTTAAATGTATATGGGATTTACCTTGATACACGTTGTGACTGAGGTAAACGTCATCGTCTAAGTACAGCGGTTCATGCGTCTGCTTATTACGGTTGACGAACACATCTATCGTAGAGGCGTAGAACTTTACATTGTCCCAAGCCTTAGTGGTCATCGTTATACACTTTACGAACTCAGAGTCCGCTACATCTCCGTGCCTGATAATACGCAGTCTTGCCGTACCATTTTCGCCGAAAATTTCCGCACAAACGTTGTAAGCCAGAGGAATCATGATTTGCTGCGGGAACGTATACACAAGTGAGTTCGTCGCGAAGTGGTTGGTAACTGAGTTCGAAAACTCTCGCCTTTTATCCGATTAACCGTCAAAGGGTCCCGTGATGTTTTCATTGTTTGTTAACAAAGGAACAGCTAAAAATAGACATCACTGCTAAAAATAGACACCATACCGCCCTATTTAAACCGGTTAAACCGGTTTTTCCGGTTTCTTACAACCACACCCTAGTTACGTCACAAAACCGGTTTTTCCGGTTTCTTACGACCAGTTAAACCGGTTTTACCGGTTTCTTAAAACCGGTTTTTCCGGTTTCTTACAACCACGCCCTAATTACGTCATAAAACCGATTTTTCCGGTTTCTTAGGACCGGTTAAACCGGTTTTACCGGTTTCTTACGACCAGTTAAACCTGTTTGACCGGTTAAACCGGTTTGACCGGTTTCTTAGGACATGTTAAATCGGTTTAACCGGTTTCTTACGACCACGCCCTAATTACGTCAAAAAAACCCCCGGTTTTTCCGGTTTCTTACGACCGGTTAAACCGGTTTTACCGGTTTCTTAAAACCGGTTTTTCCGGTTTCTTACAACCACGCCCTAATTACGTCACAAAACCGGTTTTTCCGGTTTCTTAGGACCGGTTAAACCGGTTTAACCGGTTTCTTAAAACCGGTTATTCCGGTTTCTTACAACCACGCCCTAATTACGTCACAGAATGACGTCAAACGCGTCATACTTGACCTACTTTCGTTCTCAATTCTGATTGGTCCACAGCCATAAGGGCGCCTCTACTACTATTGTATATCGAAATGATAGAAAAATTTCCCTGATCGCGCTATTCCGATCGAGCTATTCAACCTTTTTTTCGTGGATTAATAACCATTTTGAATGACCTTCATATACATTTCATTTATACTCAAGGGAAAAATATATATTCACTATGGGAAGGGTAATCATTTTTCTTTCAAATATATGACCGGTGACAATGTCATATAATGTAGGGCTTTTTATTTCATGTGATGAAACTATATTCACATGAATCGCATACATTAAATTTTCAGATAAATTCAATTTGCATTCCAGTTCGTTCAAACATACGATAGGATTGAACTTGAGGAATCTCTTTTCAAAAATAGGAAAAGGATTGCGTATTTCAAAGGCTCTCGCGGGGGTATGGGTACTGCAAAGTACTTGTACAATTCCGATTAAAGATCGGGTATGTTGTCAAGAGTTATAATAAAGGGCGAATAAAAAGTATATTTTATAGTCTTTTCGTACTATAAATTGAACGGAGTACGAGGAGAACTATATATTATATTTAGTTCGAAATTTGGAAAAGGGTGTGAAACAGTTCCATGTACATTTTGTGCATATCCGCTACGCAATGAATACACCCGGATTGCTCTGTAAAGATAGCAGAACGGGCAAATGGCCTATTAACCCTATCTGGCCTGGGGATTTGGTGACCTGCTTCTCTCCTCCTTAAATATTTTCCTTACACCTTTAGCTAGGGGCTGAAACTTACCACACTAAACCCTTGGGTCAAGCTCTATCAGAAATGTAAAAATATCCAAGATGGCCAATGTGATGACGTCACAGTGACGTCATTTAAAAAAAAAAAAAAAAAATTGTCGATTTTCCGGTCACATTTTTCGATGTATTTTACCCTTGCCATTTCTCGACAATAGCTGCAAGATAAATTAGTAAGTAATAATCTGATGTGAAATAAAATAGTTTTTGTCCACTCTTCCTCACAGAGAAGCAGAAATTTTGAACAAGAATGACGAAAACATCACTTTCCTGTTAGACCCATACGATCGCCATTTCGAATTTACCCATAATCCGAAGCTCGGAGGGTCATGCAAATAGAATCAAAATGACTCCAATATTGTATGCTACAAAGTCATGGAGTGTCAGCTCTCAAGTATTTGGCGTTTCGGAAATAGGAGAGAAAGTTGGTAGAGGAACATATTGCTCCTTCACCCCCAAACCGGCCTATAATCAACCATTTTTTCCATTCATCAATTGCATTTCGACTGTGCAATCAACATCTGAATCGAAATTTTCAAACACGTTGTGAACATTGTCAATTCGCAGCATCTTACTTGTGAAAAAATAACTTAGGACCAGAAATATTTTTTTCTCAAAATATCCGGGTAGATAGAAAGTTATTTCTCATTAACTGGATCTGAATATGGTAAGATATGATATGATCAATAAATTATTTGCGGAACTGTATAGCTGGAAATTATTTCAAACATGTGAAATTATTAAAGAACATCATTTGTGAACATCATTTATGATTATTTTTTGTCAAAATTGAAATTTGACAGTTAGAAATCTTTTTAACTGAATCTATAGCTCAACAATCTGAATAGCACATGTATAAATTTCAGAATATTTGTTTATTTCAAGATATTTTTTACGTTTAGAGAAACAACATGTTCCCGCTCCAATCTTCACAAAAGTTTCTGTACGTTTCCCATTGAATGCTGATGACCAATGCAGACTTTTTCTTCTTATTTAAGTAAATAATTAATGGCTACCGGTACTTATATTTTGATTTATGACCAATTTTCCTAAATATAGAAAAATTTACGGTACGAGTTAGGCTAATGCTATGTGTACGATATGGTCTACAAGAACTAGCTTTCATCATTTGTGAAATTGGTTATTTTTTTTAGTCTAAAATCAGTTATTTGTGCCACCTATACATACGTATGTAATTTCATCCTATAATATGCTTGTTCACTCTCATGTATAACCTACTTAAACTGACGGACGATGCTGTTAAAACATCAGAAATTCCTTTATTGGACCATGGAGCATAGTAGGCTCCATGATTGGACCTACAAAATTTTGGATTTGGATTAATACTGCCACAAGCAGCTTGGCAGAGTTATCGTCCATTTATCGTGGGGATCTTCCCAGCCCCGCTGGTGAATACGGTCCTGCTGGTGAATGTGCCTGCTCGTGAATCATGTGAATGTACGCTGGCCAGTACTGTTGCCATAGCCCGTTAAACAGTTTTATTTCATAAACAGACACACGGTCAGTCGATCAGCTGAAGGTGACAGCTATACACGCCTCACGATAGGACGAACTCCCTGCAGATATCCTACGCTGGTGTACATAATGTGCGCATTATTGCGCAGTACGCGGCTACGTCACAACCGGGTCTCCTCGTGAATATTGGCTCTCCTCTTGAACGGTCCCTTGGTGAATGTTGGCTGGCAGCTGCCACTCCGTAGACCTGCGTGCCGCAGGTAAAAACAGACAGACATGTATAAAGGGGCATAACTCCTGAAAAACACATCTAATGGCACCGACTTTCAATAGGCTCCTGGTACTGGCTGTATTAAACAACTGTACAACTGTTGTAACATTCTCGTCTCGCGAGACTCCATACTGCGAGAAAGAGTCTCACGTGTAAATGGGAGCCATCCCCTAAAAATTGGGGGGTGAGTAGGCGGCGTATGATTTTCACCGGGGCAAGGCAGTTGCAGCATTTCTGTTCTTCACTCACTACATAGTTACTGTTCACACGCCCTATGATATGTACTTTTGTTGCTATCATTATGCAAGTTTTGTTGTTAAAAAAATAAAACTGAACGTTGAACTTTATTTATGGCCTACTCGTTTGAAGCAGCAGACATAAATTTAGTTGACCTAGATTCTGCATTGAAGATCAACCATTGAAATGCGGAAAACAACGAATTACGTCAATTATACCGTATTTTCGCCTGCATGTTGTCTGATCGTACTATTCTTGTTTATCTGATGATGCTAAACAATAATGATCTTGTGATCTTTGGGTTAGGTCATAAATTTTCTGAAGATGTACCATTTTGCATATCTACCCATGGGAGAATAGTCCCGGTCGAGCGAGTGATGTCATGCTGCCTCGCTTTGAGATTGGAGATTCAAATATGTCACCAGTTTACATGAGAGTCGCTTTGGTCTCCCGCGGGTAGACACGGCTCTCTTTGAGAATGCTGTCGTAAGTGAAGGACTTTTTGAGATAATGTGTTTACAATGATATGATGGACAGACGGACAGACGGACGATGGAGGCAACGACAATACTGCTCGGGCAGAATCTGCCGGAGGGATAAAAATGATACAGTAATGACCCTAATAAATCAATCACCGGAAGTGATATTTGAGGTGGTAAAACAGAGAGGTGTTCTATTTATTGCAAACGATTGAAAAGTGACAATTCCCGAAAATATTCAGCAAGGACCACTTGTTAGCAGAGCATGAACCAGCAATGGTCCAGTTTCTATCACCGGCAGTTTTGTAAAGTGTGTCAGTATATAAGTGAGTTGTCTAGAATTCTGTTCAAGTGGCCAGGGGTTTGATTGAATACAATTCAGCTAATTGGAGTTTTGTGAATACTTGAGCAATATTGAACTGAAATACCTGGCTGTCCCTCGGACAACTCTCATCTTTTGATATAGCCAACAAACTACAAAGACAACAGAGTAGTCTTCCTTGACCCATTTGCCTTTACCAGGAAATTCATATAAAAAAATGGCAGCCAGCTGTGACGGTCTTGGAAATCCTTTCATAGATTAGAAGTTCCAGACTTCAAACAAATAGTTGCGAGTTTATATGATTCGTCTGTGATAGGTCTTACTATGTCCATCACTGTTTTTAACACGGACACAAGTCAACACGGCACATTAACGTATGATCAATTTTTTTTACAAATGGGATCTACTGAAAATCGAGGGTGATTGAATTATTACAACTTGTGGGTTGCAAATTTGTGGGTGATAGATTTCCGATAGGGTAATCGATTTATTGGAGGAATTACCATACACATTTTGACCTCCATGACCTTCAAAAAGAAGTCAACATGTCGGCAGACTCACATCTTCACCAGCCAAGTCAACTACATCGCGAAGCTCTCTACGCTGCCTTGGCATTCTTGGCTGGTGGCAGAGGAATACTTCTCTGCGCCACCTAGTGGAAGTTTTAACGGCGAGAGACTTTTTGCCATCAGGAGTTGTTTCCCTTCAATCTCAAGTCGGCGCATACGTGAGGCGATTCGTTATCGTTCGACCTTGCAGCGTTTCCCAAAATCTGATTCAATTGATCAGAAACACCGAAAGTGACCGTGGAAGTGCTCTTCCTGTATCTTTTCGATAGAATTTCCACGCACATTCGACACAACTCATTCGTACTGGAGGCCGACATCTTGGGAAACCAACTACTACGTAACGCGCATTCTGATTGGATGCAGCACGCCGTCTCTGCATTCAATCACAAATGAGGATTAACGTTCCAACTTTACTAGAGAAGTATGCCAAGGCAATGTACAGAGCAACGTGATGTACGTCGACTTGGCTAGAGAAGATGGCAGACTCAATGCTGGACTGTCATTTCAGCATCACAGAAATAAGGTTTAGAGAAATAACCTGCAGCCAAAAATGAGGAATGCTGCAGGAAAGGAACAGATAAACTTTTGTCTAGTAAGTTAATGTTATCTTTTTGGATGTCTAGATATCCGCGGGACATCTGGCAGATATCCAACTGGATCCAACTAAGCTTGTGTGAATATGACTGGATTTCATGGCAATTTAAGTTTGAAGGAACCGGACTGGATTTCACAACCAGGCTTGTGGGAATTTCACTATTTCACAACAATCTAAGTTGCAGGAAATCTGAGCTTGCTGGAATCTGACTGCAATTTGTACCAATTTAAGCTGACAGAAATTTCACTGGATTTCATGGCAATTTAAGCTTGATGTAATCTGACTGGATTTCATGACAATTTAAGCTTGCAGAAATTTCACTGGATTTCATGGCAATTTAAGCTGGATTCATGACAAATAGGTTGTGGTAAGTTGCATGGATTTTATAACTCTCTTAGGTATGTGAGAGTCTGAATGGATGTAAAGACAACCTAAGCTTGCAGGAATCTGTATGGATTTCATGACACTCCTAAGCATGTGGGAATCTGAATAGATGCATGGCAATCTAAGCTTGCAGGAATCAGCTTGGATCCATGACAAGCTTGCAAAAATCTGAATGGATTTCATGAGAATATAAACTTGTAGGAAACTTGATTGGATTTCAGGACGATCTAAGCAAGGCTGGCCAGTCATAATTTGTACCTGGATATCTCTCTGCATGGCTGGAGTCCTTCGCTGATGGGAAGGAGACAAACATCAAGGGGACTTCAGCATTCTTCACCTCCTCCGCAGTGAGAGACAAGTCTCATGTGTCGCCTCCGTCAGGTCATTCCTATAGCATAATTAAGTCATTGTTCATGTTAAAATTATATTTTTTTACAAGTAACAGGAAGTGTACTGTGAAACACCGGAACACTGACCCCTGGAAACACTGAAATCCCGTCAACACAGACAAAAATCTTGGTTCCACTTTTCCTCTCATATTAAATACCTATACCAAGACCCTGAAAACATCGGAATCTATCCCCATCGGAACCGACCATGTTTTTAAACACAAACTTATCTAAACAATGTTCATTGACCCTGGAAACACTGAAGCAGCATGTGTCCAACCGACTAAGGTCTACTGATTAACTTGCTGTCAGCCCATGGGCAGATGGTGAACCTAAGACTAATCCGCTCACAAGCCTGAACTCCCTACCAGACAGTCGGACAAGATGTTTCAATGTCATTGTCTTTCTTCTGTTCATTTCCTATTATCAGACCTACTCAAGCACAATGAAGATTGTTTTCTGGGGTGGCAAATCATTGGGTTAAAAATCATCACCATTGTGGGTCTGTCACTCTCGAAATGCCATAGGGTGTCCAGTATCGTTCACTGTACAGTCGGATGACCTCCCTTGACCATACTTAAAGGAAAAGTTTGGGTTTGGTTGCCTTTTACATATTAATACAACTCACCAAATTAAACCCAAAAGATATATTTTCTCATTTTCAATTTTTTTTTTGAAGGAGTACTAATCATTTTAAAACCGCGAACTCGCAGAGACAAGAGTAGTGTATAAAGAGCAACCTGACGCGCATTGACCTCAGAAATTTGCATATGACCTCTGTGACGTCACAGTTGGGTCGGCCATGTTGTAAAGCAAGATGGCGGTGTGGTTCGGGAATGTTCGGGTATGTTCGGGTTGTCGGCCCTGTTGTAAAGCAAGATGTCGGTTGTCGGCCCTGTTGTAAAGCAAGATGGCGGTGTGGTTCGGGCGTGTTCGGGCGTGTTCGGGTTGTCGGCCCTGTTGTAAAGCAAGATGGTGTTGGGTCGGTCATGTTGTAAAGCAAGATGGCGTCTGTCGGCCCTGTTGTAAAGCAAGATGGCGGGGTTGGTTCGGGAATGTTCGGGAATGGGCTGAAAAAGGTATAAAATGAGGTGAATTTTAGTGAATGGGTTATAATCATTGGACTACTTTGGGGAGTATTTTTCACTGACCTGATTTGCCTGCCTGTCCAGTTCCAGTTCCTGCCTGACCAGCTCCAGTTCCTGCCTGACCAGTTCCAGCCATCCTGCCTGACTTGTAACCTGTCGGCCTGCTCCTGTCTCATCTCTAACCAGCCTGACCCGTGTGTTTGGAAGCATGACACGTGGAGAAGATTTTCCCTTTGACCCAGCAGTCCCTCCGGTAGAAGTTTTGCCTGAAGACGAGCGTGTGAGGGAGCTTTATCAACGACACTGGGCTACCATACGCCATTGTTTTCACCGTGACCGTCGTCTATTGGATTTGTATAACTTTCGACTGGAAGACTTCACCTATTTGTCTACTTACGCTGAGAGCATATTCAGAGACCAGGTGACAGCGTTCAAGTTGAATATGACATTTGGGTATATTTTACGGCAGAAGAACACGGACCAGCTGCGGTATTATTACCCGAGTAATAATACGTATGTGTTTGACCAGCCGTTCACGGTAACGGAATGGAATTCCCTGGAGCCACTGCTCGAACAATTGACTACGTTGGATCCATTGCAATGGGCCCAGTTGCAACGTCCCAATACCGAATGGCTTGTGGAAAGGGTCACCAACGTCACATTTTTTGTCACGAAAATGAGAGATCATCCTATCGGTGCTCCTGTACTACTCCCTCCTTGGCTGCTTCATCGATACGGCTTGTATGCATTAACCAGCGGGACGCATGGGCCCTACAAAGACCGGAAATGTTTGTTTCGGTGTTTGGCCGTACATGTGGACGGGTGTGACCCTCGGAGTTGTGACAGAGTGGCCAATGACTATTGGGAGCAGTATTTACAGCAGCAAGACATGGATCAGCGGCACTTCCGTGGCGTTCCTTTTAAGAATTTGGATGACGTGGAAACCTTGTTCCAGATCAATATCTTTGTATACCGATTACAACGGGAGGAGGACGATACATTGGTGGCTGAATTGGTGCGTCGTTCCACAGAACGGTACGCTTCTACCATGAAAGTGAATGTGTTCGACTACAATGGCGTGAGTCATTTTTCGTTGATATACAATATGAGCCAGTATTGTGAGTCTTACAGTTGCGCCCAATGCCATCGGGTGTTTCACCGTATTTCCAACTTACATCGACACGAGAAGATTTGTACGAACGCTGTCAAGCGCGTCTATCCTGGTGGTGTGTATCATAATACGCCTACTATTTTCGAGGAACTGGCCGATGAGGGTCTCATCATACCGGAGGCGGACCGTTATTTTCCTTATCGGGCGTGTTATGATTTTGAGGCCTTATTGGAGCCCATGGACTTGTTTTCTGCCAAAACACAGTTTACGCAGCGCCATATTCCCCTCAGTGTGAGCATTTCCAGCAACGTACCTGGCTATGACGCTGCACCGGTCTGTTTCGTGTCTACCGGCGATGCCCATGAGTTAATCTCCTGCATGATGGGATATTTAGAGGAAGTCAGCGCGGCCAGTACGGAATTGTTAGTGTGTAAGTTCCAGGACATACTGGACCAACTGGACGATCGTATTCCTATACCGGGTGTAGCGTTTAGTGATGATGAAGAGTCGGAGTCGGAGTCGGAGTCGGAGCCCATGCAGCCGCACGATGATGTGCCTTTACCCAAACCGTATGCGGAGAAATTGAAAGCGCGTTTTTTACAATACCTAGGCCAGTTACCGGTGCTGGGGTTCAACTCGGGGCGCTATGATTTAAATATGGTGAAGGAATTTCTCTACCCTTACTTGGCCCAGGCGAATACCCTCAAGTCGGTGATCAAGAAGATCAATAATCATATGGCCCTGACTACCACATCACTCCGTTTCCTGGATGTACGCAACTACCTAGCGCCTAATTATAGTTATGATCAGTGGGTGAAGGCGTATGACTGTGCACAAACGAAAGGTCGGTTCCCTTACACGTATATATCGACGCTCGACCGTTTGGCGGAAACACAGTTGCCACCGCGGGAGGCCTTCTTTAACGATTTGAAGCAAGTGGAATGTTCGGAAGCCGCGTACCGTGAACTACAGCAGGTATGGAACGACCAACACATGGAGACGATGCGAGATTTCCTCATATGGTATAATAACCTGGATGTGGTTCCTTTCCTGGAAGCGGCTGAGAAAATGGTTCAACTGTTTCGTCGTGAAATGCATGTGGACATCTTCAAGGAGTGTTTAAGTTTACCGGGTGTGGCGCTTCGCCATCTTTTTCAAGCGTGTCCGACGTACTTTTCGTTGATAGAGCAGAAAGATGCGGACATGCATGAGTGTTTAAAGGCGAACATTGTGGGTGGTCCCAGTCTTATATTCCACCGTTATCACGAGAAGGACGTGACTACTCTGCCGGGTGGAAAATCTTGTGCAAAGATTATCGGTTTCGATGCCAATGCGTTGTACTTGTGGTCACTCGCTCAACCTATGCCCAGTGGGCATTACACACATTGGTTGGCCGAAGGGCGGCATTTTACGCCCCAACGCGCTTCTTCCAAACATCTCGCCGACCAGTGGATAGATTGGGAAGCCTATCGACGGGGAATTACTATACGACACCAGACCAACGCCACAGAGAAGCGCATAGGCGATCGTCGCCTCCCCGTCGATGGGTTTGCCCTGGTGGGTAACACACCCACTGTATTCCAATTTTACGGTTGCTATTGGCACGGTCACGAATGCCATTTTAGTGCTGGGTGTTTCAACCACCGACGTGGGAAAACAGGTGAGGAATTACGGAAAGAAGTGGTGGAGAACGCGGATTATGTGAAAGAGAGAGGTTACCATCTGATTGAAATGTGGGAGTGTGAATTTCACACCCTGTGTGAGGCCCTGCCTCATTTACGGCGTTTCTTAAAAGAGCGTGAGTATCCGTTGAGTCGTCGTCGACTGCTGAGTCTACCCCAGATGTTCGACGCCATTCGTTCGGGGGACCTGTACGGCTTTGTCGAATGTGATTTGCATGTTCCCGACACTCTCAAACCTGTCTTCGCCCAGTGCCCGCCCATCTTTAAGAACACGCTGGTGGGTCGAGATGATATTGGCACCACCATGGGAGCCTACGCAGATCAACACGAGTGTTTACCGCATCCGCGTCGCATGCTCATTGGCAGTATGTGGGGAGAGAAGATGTTGTTGGGCACTCCGCTGCTGCAGTGGTATATGCGGCACGGTCTGGAGATTACGAAAATACACCAAGTCATACAGTACGTACCTCACGCCTGTTTTGCGGCGAATGCCGACATTGTGACGGCTGCCCGTCGTCAAGGCGACCAAGACTCCAGTAAGGCCATCATCGGTGAAAGTTGGAAGCTCACGGGTAACGGCTATTATGGCAAAACAGTAACCAACCAGGATAAGCACGTGAACGTGAACATTTGTACGACGCCTCAAGCCCGCAAAAAGGTCAATTCTCCTCTCTTTCGGTCGGTGCAGGTGATCGATGACGATACGTATGAAATCACTTCAGCCAAGAAGACTATCCGTTACAACTTACCCCTGCAGATTGGGTGTATGGTATACCAGGTGGCCAAGCTGCGCATGCTGCAGTTTCTATATGACTTTATGGGTGTCTATTTTAATGCATCAGACTGGCAACTCATAGAGATGGACACGGACTCAGCCTACATGGGCGTCTCTAATGCGGATTGGGAGTCCCTGGTGAAACCCGAGTTACGGGACCAGTATGAGATGGAACGGGACCAGTGGTTACCGCGACGTGACCATTATCAGTATGATAAGCGCACGCCCGGGCTCTTCAAGCTGGAGTGGAGTGGGGATGCTATGATTGCGCTCTCCTCCAAGACGTATTACTGTTACGGGGCAGACGAAAATAAGTTTAGCTGCAAAGGAGTGAACCGGCGCGATCCCAACATCGACAAAGCTCTTTACCTGGACGTGTTGCAAAGCCAGGCCAGTGCGAGTGGCACGAATCGAGGATTTCGCGTGGTGGACCATCACATACGCACCTATATCCAGCAACGAGACGCCTTTACTTTCTTTTATCCCAAACGAAAAGTATTGGCCGACGGTGTCAGCACTACCTACTTGGACTTGTAAAATGTGGAACATTAACTGTGGAGTCACGAGTTATAAAAACTGTAAAAGTCAGGATGGCCGAGTGGTCTAAGGCGCCAGTCCTAAGTACTGGTGGGGTGATACCCTGCGTAGGTTCAAATCCTACTCCTGGCAGAACTTTTTTTTTTTTTTTTTTAATCACTACTACTACTACTATTCTATGTGTACATACCACCTGTATTCTATTTGTATATATCCTTCTTGTTGACTTAAATAAAGAGAGAGAGAGAGTCAAAATCATTTTTTTTGTGTTTTTTCAACTCTTTATTCAACAATGATTCACGTCAGAACGTCATAACAATATAATGTGATAATAATAGGGGGTCTGCGCATGTTTTAAGTGAACCAGAGAAATGGTGCATGCACATTAAACCGAGAGGCCGTCCAGTCATAGACCAGGACATCACGGTCTTCGGCTTGACAATAATCATCAAACATATGTACAATGGTGGACAGTGAATGTCCTCTACTCCGGTGAGTGAGATAAAACACACAGTACTGTCCGCACACACTACTCAAGGGCCCTTGTAATCTTTGCGTATTCCAACGCCACTCTGTCGTGGAGACGTCCATGAATTTCACTAAATCGGCATGGAGAGGTGCAAGTCCGTAGGAATCAAAGTATTCGCCTTGGCCTTGGGTGTCCACGTACACCGCTATCCAAT
>JAVTVY010034311.1:0-14736 GCA_036873755.1 Hanleya hanleyi
AGATTTCTTGATTCTGGAGTCACAGTGACCTTGGCTATTGACCGTGACCTAAATTTTGATACATGAAAAACTGTCTCCCCGTAATTTCTCAATGGACACCAAAAATCATGATTTTTAACAAATTCACGATTTTGGGGTCACAGTGACCTTGACCTTTGACCAGGTCACTTGACCTACATTTTGGTATATGACACATCGTGTCTCCCTAATGTATCTACTGACACAAAAACGTGTTATTTTTAATAATTTCCTGATTTTGGGGTCACTGTGATCCTTGACCTAATGTTTGGTACGCGACACTTCATTTCGCCCTATTGAATCTACTTACAAAAAATTAGTAATTTTTAATTATTTCCCGATTTTTTGGTCACACTGACCTTTGACCTTGATTCTGGGGTCACAGCGACCTTGACTATGGACCTGGATCTAAATTTCGGTACATGATGAAACGAATCCCCGTATTTTCCCAATGGACTAAAAAAATCATGATTTTTACACAATTTTGGGGTCACAGTGACCTTGACCTTTGACCTTGACCTATTTTTTGGTATGCGACACCACCTCATTTCCCCCTATTGAATCCACTCACACAAAATTAGAAATTTTTAATGATTTCCTGATATTTCTGTCACACTGACCTTTGACCTCTGACCTCGACCTACATTTGGTATGCAAGACATCGTTCCCCCCTAGAGCACACACTCACCAAAAATTAGAACTGTAGATAGAAAACTGTCAATGATCAATGATTTCCTGATTTTAGGCAAAAGTGACCTTTGACCTCTGACCGCGACCTCAATTTTGGTACGCGACACACCGTCTCCACCTAGCGTATCCACTCAAGAAAAATTGCAACTGTGGATAGAAAACGTTCACAGATATAGACCGGACATGAACACTTCAGTGATTTCCTTTTTTTAGGCCAGTGACCTTTGACCTCTGACCTCGACCTTCATTTTGGTACGCGACACATCGTTCCTCCGTAGGGTATCCACTCACCAAAAACTAGAACTGTAGACAGAAAACTGTCCCAGTTATAGATCGGACACGAGGGACGGACAGACGGATGGACGGACAGACGGACAGACAGACAGACGGACGGAAACCGCCATCACATAATACGTCCGCCTTTTGGCGGGCGTATAAAAATCAATTAATATTTGCAACTCACACTGCTAGTCAGTGATACACAAATTTTTGACATTTTGAGTAGGATTTCTGAAAACTTCTACAAAGGACAGGACAAATTCCTAGACATTTTCCTCTTCTTTTCCTCATTTAGGCCACACCGAGTTCATTTTTTGTTTCATGGGCAGATTTTATTTTTCTTCAAGATTGGAGGCAATGCTATTTTTACATCAGATGAGAGGAAACTCATCTACCTGCAGAAAGAAAGGGGTGAACTTCAAATGTTTTATTTTTATTTATTTATTTTTTTTATTATCGCCTCTAACCTTGAAAAATAATAAAATCCACCCGTGAAACAAAAAAAAATAAAAGTGGTTTGGCCTCATGAATGAGTTTTCCTTCAATTTGAACCTCCCATTCCTCCAGTAACGAGCACCTGCAGCATTAGCTCCGGTGTAACCTTGTTCTATACTACGTGAGAACAGCGCTACAGCTGCAAACCAATCACCAGATTGAGTTGTTGGGAAAGCGCCGGACGAGCAACATTTGCCGAACCCGTTAACCATAGCCAATAAAATAATTGTATTCTATGTCCACTTACCTTTCATAAAACACCTTGTTTAAGAGTGACTGTCGATGTTTAGCTTTGCAAGACATCTAAACTCGGACGAGGGGGTAAAACTGTCCACATCGCCGAACGCCGATTTCGCGCCACAACACAGCGCGACAAACACTACATGCACAGTGGCGATGTGGACAGATTTACCCTCCTCGTCTGAGTTTATACTTCTTGCAAAGCTAAAGGCTCTTAAGATGTTTATGAGGTGAATGTAAGGCTTGGTGACTAAGCTGCCCATCATTTCCCCAGCTCAACAGCTGTAGCGTTGTTCTCACGTAGGCTACACCGGAGCTACTGCAGCATCTACGTCATAATAATGTCCAGACTTGAAAACCTCTTCACATGAAATTTAACCTGCAGTAGATAGGAAAAAAAAGTCAACAAGCTGTTGGTGGAATTGATTAGGCTGAAGTGTACCTCAGCCCAACTTTTATCTGAGGTGAGCCTCCGCCATGTGGCGATGAAAGATCCGGAACCAGTTCCATTTTGAGTGCTTATCGTTCCCGCCAAGATGGCTGTATCTTTCATAGTAAGTGGCGCCTCTACGGACTGCAGTATTGTCATGTTCTTGATCTCCACAATGGGAAGCCCAGAGCTGAAAAATGAAGAAGACAGCAATTTTCTTCAGAAGCTTAACAATCTTATTGACAAAAATATAGAGACCCATGATGATGACATCATGCGAGAGCTAGGACATATTAACTTAAGGATGTCCGCTGGTGGTTTTTGACTTCGGCAGCCATTTTGCCTGTTTTTGCATTGGGTTATCTCCCTTCCCTAGGTTAAGAGATGGGGATTTCCTTTAAAAGCCTTCTAGCCGAGAATTTTGCACAGCAACATCCATCCAATTTGCTAAATTTTGAAAGACATTGTGATTATCTGCAAACAGTTAGAATATAAGGAAAAGTTAAATACTCTTTATATGAATTTTCATGAATATGCTTCAAAACTAGGGCTATTCCCTATGCTTTCTAGGTTATCAAATTGAGCATAGGGCAGTCCACTTAATGTTGCCTACAGCTCAAAAATGCACACCAACCTATATTTTTTTCTTTGTTTTTCCTCATATTACACAATTATGAATGCAACAACACACATTATTCAAAAAGTTAATTACTTTGATTTACCACCAGCGGACATCCTTAAGATACATGTATCATTGCTTGGTAGCATCTTCCACTGGGTATTATACAAAGTGTACTACATGGAATTAGCCAGAGACCCACCCACCTGTTCACTAGACAGGCATATTTCACATTTGGAGGAGGGAGGAGGGAATTTGGCTTAATGTCACACTCAAGTTTGTTTCACTCATATGGTGACAGTCTGTTTGGTTGGTGGAGGAAGCCGGGGTGCCCGGAGAGAACCACCGCCCTTCGGCAAGTAACTGACAAACTTTCACACATGGACCAGCTGGGCTCGAACCCGTGCCGGTTCAGCGGTGTGAGGCTAGCGGTCACCAGCGAAGCGCCTTAGACCACTCGGCCCCCGAGGGCCCCTTTCACATTTGGACAGGAAAAAATTGAAAAATTTAACATGGGAGAGATAGGAGAAAATAAAGTGGACAGGCAATATTTGACAAAATGAGATATGCACCCTGGCGTACTATTAAATAGATGCATTTGTGGTGTAAATTTGGTAAGTTTAGTCATAATCCTTCAAGAGATACAGTATTAGTTAAACACAGTAATGCTTGTCAAGTTGTATAAGAGTATTTACACATCAAAGTTAAGCCCAACCATACACAAAAAGGACTCCCAAGTACCAATTCGAGAAATTCAATTGTATTTTCAATGGAATTGATGTACCGTACACAGATAAGGAAGTTGGTCACTCACTATTTCTACTGTTGTCATTTTTTTTTTAAATTCACATATGTTGATCTTTGGATAACGAACTTCACAAAAACAAAGGCATTGCTGGGTCCTCATCCTTGTTTGCAGTAGCTCAATTTATTTGGAAATGCAGCTCTTTGGCGAAATCGGGGAAAAAATAAGAACATAACGAAAGTCTTGTTGAAATAAAGAAAAGTATTTAGTCATTCAATTTGTTTGTTTACTAAATGCTTCATACAGACCTACTACATATTTGTAATGACAAGTTATGACTGTTATAGCCAATACTGTGAGATTTCATGAACTTTAGCCAGCTCATGAGTTGCGTATTTCACCGTCACTCGCTATGAAACTCAGGAAATAAATATATTCTACTGTTATCATATTTTAGAGAAGCCATTATTACTTAAACAGATTCATAGCGGTCAAGAATACACCATAATAAAATTGTGTCACCACATTATTATTTAACATAACACAAATTGAAGCACCCCACCCCCTATCTTCTATAAGTCTGCTTGTATGCCGCCTGGAATCATAAAAGTGCTACTTGCGTTTCCGTTATTACGTCATCATCGATTGTTCTCAGAATAGTGCAACTTTGCACATGCAGATACATGTCAGATATTTTTGTACATTTCGGTCTCAAGATTTTAGAAATATTCCGGCCAGAATGAATGAAAAGCGGTAAGATCTCCCATGTACTTGAAATTATGACACCAGAAATTTAGGTAAAGTTTTCTGGTAGCTGGATGTCACGAGAAAAGTGAATTGGAAAGTATAGCCAATTTCTATGAATCTGAAAGGGTTCTTCTAAATGTCTGTAATCTTTGCAGGAGGCTCTCAGCGACGATATAATGCGGACATGTAGGAAATTCTGAAAGCTGTTTAGACTACAGGTACCAAATTCGGGCTACTGCTGATTGATAGACATGCACGTTTATAATATTGGCACCCTCTCTAGAAATTTCTTCATAGGAGAAATACAATTGGGCAGATATGTTACAGGTAGCGTGATGAACTCCACTCGTTGATCATTCTGGTTGCATCACTTTCATGAATTTCCAAAAATGCAACGTCAAGACGTCGACAATGCCACACCAACAAAGAGGACGTCATGACGTCACAAGGGTCAAATTATCAATTGCTTACAAAACGCATCGCTAAACTGTATATGCGTAGAAATCTGTGCAGACATCACGATTTGTGAGTGATCAACTTCCTTAAGGTCAGAAGAAATGTAAATTACATTTACACGAGACTGAATAATGGTCCAATAGCAATTGGATATTTGAAGGAGAGTATATTCTGGGGCCATAGAATCAGATCCGAGCTTATGATTTTTTTTAATACGAAATCTTAAGGTGGCGCCCCAGTATCCAAAATGACCATTTGCGCAAGCTGCAGCACAGTCGAGGAGCACATCAGTGCTTTGTCACTGTGTTCTGAACATCATGGTTTCGTAACATCATAATATGATGTTACAATGACAGTGACAACTTGTGGGACGTCACTCTAGCTCTTCTTGAAAACTGGTGAAATTAAGAAATAAATGTCTTCCTGCATTTATTAAACCAAAAAGTAATGTGGGACCCCCCCAATCTTTATTCTATATCGTGAAACTATACCAAATTCGGAATATGTACATCGAGTATGAAGAAAATGACATGGACTTTAAGCATTCAAATAGCAACTGATGTGAACAATAAACCCTTCAAATTTTATTTGATACTTGCAATCTAAATTACATGGAATTTAAAAAAAATTAATATGAAGAAAATGACATGGACTTCAGCCTACACTGGGGAGCCACCTTAATCATTGTTGACAGACAGACAGACAGAGATGACAAACCTGTACTCGTGGTCCTCATAGCTATCGAAAACATCAGTGGCATCAATCCCAACATGCACTGTCCCCTGTCCAAGAAATCAACAAATTGAGATAGAATTTCCATGAAAGTCCAGAGTCATATTTTTACACAGCAAAATAGCCTTCATCTTTGCTCTGGTCAGAGCATGGGCATAATCGTCCCACTATGGGGAATATCTTCCCCATGACGATGCCATCTCTTCTCGGTACTGCTACGGTACCATACTGATTGCGATCTGGTATTCGAGTAGTCCACGCCTCGTCACAGGCAGCTGTTTCCTCCTTCGCATTGTTAACAGGCTCCGATTAAGTTAGCTTTGAGAAATACAGAAAAATCTCTGTAAATATAAAACTAAATTTTCTTGATGACTATATTGATGACTATATTCTTTCCATAATACATATGCAAGTTTCAGAATTTTTTAGCAGACAGAAACCGATATATTCAGCAAAACAAACTTTCAGGAATGTTAAAGCATACAAATCTTGCCCCGGTCAGTCAGGGAGGGAAAATTAAACAGCCATTCTTTTGTTCTCGCTCAGGGTGGACTTCCACAATGTCTCCTTTCATTAATATGGAGAAGCTATGGTACATATGATATGATTTGGGGACTAAATTATGTATATACATGTATTGAAGTGTTACTGAGAACATGTTGAGTAAACTTTGAAGTGTGTGTATACATGTCATTCCAAGGGAGGTAATCCAAAATTCAAAAAAGTTCTCTCCCCTGGCATGCATGTTGGATAAAATATCCAGGGCTGACTGGGGGTTGTTTGATTTGTTTCTCAACAACATTACCTGCATCTCTCGCGACTTTTAGAAGACAATTTCATTTTACATCAGAACAATTTCTGTGTGGCCATACATGTAATATTCTCAATAAAAATCTGTTCAAAATTGACAACAAAAATTTTTTACCCTTGGATTTGTTCTCTGCTGAAGTCTTCTCTCTTCACTTTCTCTCTGAAGTTGCTCATATTCTGCGATGATCTCTGCAGGCGTCTTCACTCGAGAAACGACCTGCAGTAGAAAGTCAACAAATGGCGTCAACAACTGAAGATACTCTCCTGGGTGTAGATAGATGTAATTGTTTTCTGTTGCAACCAACATTATAGTTATTTTGCACCAGCAAGTACATAAGACTGCAGCTAATCTTGCATATGTCTGTAAAGAAAATGTTGAATTGAATTTCAAATATTTCATTGAGATTGAACACTGAAAACTCTTGAGCTAGGGCCGTAATCATAGTCAATGAAGGCCCTGGCAAGATGGTCGAAAGCTCCTGGATTGAATTGTGTTTATGTGGCGAAGATTCGAGTTTGTAGCATTACTGAAGAGATTCCACGTTCGAGTTATGACTAATTCATGTATACTATTTTTCGATCATCACTATAGTCCCTAGGGAAATAGTCCATAAACATAATTATCTGATTAAAGATACAATCAAAACAATATTATATACACAAAACCTGAATGTATTATCAGTTGTTCACATTTTCATTGCAAGGTATTTGCTGAACAAGGCTTACAACTACGACTGAAGTTTTCAAGAGTGTTGAAAGAGATATCTGACCTCCAACCCATCAGTCTCCAGTCCTTTCTCCCCATAGATGTCATATACTGTTCTCCTGTGTTTGTCTGCCAGAACTGGAAAAACAAAAGGCAGATTGGTTTCAAATATAAACAAATATTTTTAAATAACTTCTTATAATTCATTAACAGCTGACATTCCCTTACAGATTCTACTAGTGTTCTCTAACCGTGACGGGACTAAAACAAGTTGATTCGAATATGTCAAAGTTACAGAACCGTGTACCAAGAACCATCTCCGCATGCAAGAAAATTAGAAGAAAAATACAATAAAACACAACAAAATTAAACATTTACCACTGTATAGAAGACTAAATATATTTGCCGTTGTCAGAGATAACAATGGCAGCTTCCCACATTAATCCTAGGACAATGCGGTCTTGCCCCGGTGTCAACTATTCTGGTGCGCAGCACATGGGCTACTGTGAGCTTCGGGATGTTCTCATGATCTCTTCTCTATGTTTATAACTTGGAGTGGGTTTTTCATATAGATAAAATATTCCCACCATTCCCAGAAAGAACCAACAAGCTGAAAATATATTCTGGGTTAAAGACATAGGGAAGCACTCAGAATGATGAATCGGAGCTCAGGCGGCCAGCCAGGTGTCGGTGTACTGCCCGCTGCCTCGATATCAGACAGCATTGTCCAGGAATTAACTTGAACTATAGTGGGAGTTGCCCATTGTAGAAGTCTGAAAGTTTTTGCACCAATCCCTTTGAATTAATTTGATTGCCCTCTGGTATCTCTGGGTGGAAAATAGCGCTTACTGTTGTGGGATTTTCAGAGAACAAACCATACAGTAATTCCCCTAATAATTCAATCACAGGAAGTTCACTTTTCAACTCTGTTATTCAAACACAGAGAAAAAGTAGCATTCCCATCCTTCATTCAAATTGAAGAAAAGTCATATAATGACAAAATGGGGCACTTTGTAGCTGGTGCCATCAAGAATATTTCCAGATAAAAGCCATTTTTGCTGCACTTCCGGCGATCGAATTATTAGGGGAATTACTGTATTTTCAAAGATTATTCGAGGCTTTATAACTATACCTTCATGCGCTCGCTTAATTTTGTTGAACATGACCTCTGCAAATTTCTTCTTGAGAGGATCAACATGTTTGTCGGGGTGAAAAGTCTTACTCATCTGTCGGAAGGCATAGTTGACCTCCTCACTTGTGGCCTGAAGAGAAATTGATAGAAAGGGTACGATAGGGAAAGACTTGGAGAAACAGGAAGGCAAGTTCATCACATGCATTTAGGCCATGGACCAAGTCCTGAACTACGCCTCTAAATGAAGTTTCGTTGCAAATTTCTGGGGGCAACTTGATTTTTATCCCCAAAAGTACTCCATGGGTATTCCCTCTACATATGCAAATGTTCCCATGTTTTCACTTGCACATTAATTGAAGAATGCACGATATAGATGATGTCCACTGATTTATCCTTGAAAAAAAAATGGGAGAGAACTTCATGATAAACACACCGTAATTCAAGCTTGATGTAGAAACCAAGACATCCTGACTCATTGCAGGCTAGAAGTCGAACATTATTATGGGGAGTTATCTTCACCTTTCAATGTTAAATTAATGGACACTTCGTTTCATGAATTTCTCAATTAATGTGCAAGTGAACTTTCGCATGTGAAGAGAAAATACCCATAAAATACTTTTGGGATAAAAATTGATTGCCCCCAGAAATTTGCAATGAAAGGTCCAGAGACTTGGCCCATAGACTCAATTAGGCTTAGCCCTTTTCACTTCTTGGTTGAATGGTTTCCTGAATGTAGTCACCTATTGTGTTGGCCTATTCGTCATGTAAGGAAAACACATAGGTGACTACATGTAGGGAACCTTGTTAAACCTGGAAAAGCTACCCGACGAGCTGTATTGCACATGGTGTTCCCGGTTTGAAGATCCTAACATGACAAACTTCCCACTGTGTTTGTCTTACATGACAAATATGCCCTTGACATGAGGATTTTTTTAGAACTCAACCCATAGTCCATTGGTTCCATAGATGAATACCTTAGGTTTTCGTATAAAACTAAGATGGCCATTGGGGCTTTCAACCCATCGCCTCGCCTTAGGATATTTGTGCCTACTGCTCATGGTTATATTTGTTATTGTAATGGTATAAATTATGCTATAATGCATTTATGTGTTGTTGTTTTTTTGGAGGTCGTTTACTAAAAACTTATTAAGGAAACAAAATGACATAAAATATATCTTTTGAATATCTGAAAATAATTGGGTCAGGGGAATATGTCAAGAGGGAGGGGAAATATGTTCAAGTGGGAAATGTCGGAGGTATTTTGCGATGTCACATACTGTGACGTTCTGTACTGTGCTGTTGTGAAAATTAGTGAAACAGTGACACTCCCCGCCCCCCTCTGAAACATTCCCCCCTCTTGGACATATTTCCCACCCTGAACATACCCCCAATATCCCCTGGACATATTACCCCCCGCACATATTTTCAGACATTCAAAAGATATATTTTCTGTAATACTGTTTCCTAACAAATTTTCCAAACACTGCCCTGAAGTTGATTGCTTCAAAGCCCTGACAGTCACCTTGGATTTATGAAAACCTAAGATATGAATCCAAGAAACCACTGAATGAACGGATGTGATACTTGGCTAGTTCAATCATGAACGTCGCTCGCATGGGCTTGCTCCGTTCAACTCCGCCCATTAGCGAACAACGGTGCAGATTCCCCACATATTTTATGGGGGCGCTGTGGACTCGATTTTCTCGGAGTTCGTCCGGCTTTTAGCTCTGCTGTGGCTAGATAAACATCTTACAAATATTCTACGACATTAACTTCAGAAAATCTTTGCGAAATAAAGACAAATCTTACCTTAGACGACCAACATCAGTGAAATCCAAACGACGACAGATTGCGCGTGCGGTTAAGGTTCGAAAATTACGCGCGGATACATGTTTTCAAAAAGTGGTATCGTGCACGGAAACGGACTGAATTGAATCCGCCCAAAAGAATTAGATTCCAGCGGACAAGAAACCGTGATGGAAATATAGATAGAAATATATATATAAGTTCTCTACCCACTCTCTCACCAAAAAAAGTAGTGGCGTTTAATGAGCAAACGCTGCATTGACAGATTTAACAATATTATATCATTTAAACATTTATTCACATACTGAACTGTACACAGCTATTTTCATATATTAAGGAGGGCAATATTCTGGAATCAAAGCAAGCGATATTTTATGTGATCTCAATTCGTAGAATTTGCTTTTATTTCCATCGCGGTTTCTTGTTCCTGGAATGCATGCTTTTGAGCGGATTCAAATTCAGTCCGTTTCCGTGCACGATACCACTTTTTGAAAACATGAAACCGAGCGTAAATTTGGAACGTTTTTCACGCGCGCAGTCTACCGTCGTTTGGATTTCACTGATGTCGGTCGTCTAAGGTAAGATTTGTCTTTATATCGCAAAGATTTTCTGAAGTTAATAGCGTAGAATATTTGTAAGATGTTTATCTAGCCACAGCAGAGCTAAAAGCCGGACGAACTCCGAGAAAATCGAGTCCACAGCGCCCCCATAAAATATGTGGGGAATCTGCACCGTTGTTCGCTAATGGGCTGAGTTGAACGGAGTAAGCCCATGCGAGCGACGTTCATGATTGAACTAATACTTGGCATACTTGATTGATGGGCTGAGGTCTGAAAAAATCCTCAGTTGAAGTTGCATAAAATAATCTGTTGAACATGTGAAAATGTGGGCGTCAGGGGGAGCCATTGTGTCCAAGAGGAGGGATATGACCAGGGGTGGAGTATGTCATCTGGGGGAGGGGGTGGGGCAGGCTGTGTGGGGGGGGTGGGGGCGAATATGTCGGGGAGAGGGATATGCCAAGGGGGGAATGTCCTGGATTAACAACTGTGAGTGCAACTGTCATCGCCTCAAAAGCGGATGACGTAACAACAACAACAACCTGCAAACGCCATCTGCTCGACGTAATTTCACCAGTGTCAACACATTTATTAGAGTTACCAATCTATCTCTCAAATAATTTGAGACTCAAGAACATACTTATTCACTATAACCATTTCTTACATCTTTTCCTACGTTCAAGAGAGAATAATAATCATCTGCAAGGTGTTCACCATCACCCTCTTCCTCCATCATGGGCGCAGCCATTTTGAATTGAATAATAGAGGCTCATGGGAAACATGACTATATTTTAATAAAAATTATATTTAGGACAAGTACAGAAGAGTATACTATATTGATTTGATCTGATTCTAAGCGAAGAACAAAATGCATTTCGAAAATGATCGCAAAGCAAAGAAAATAACTTCGGAAAAAATCGGATATTCCGGAAGTCTGCACTACCCGAAATCGCCGCTTGATGACAGCGGGAGACCGAAATGTGTAAACATGAAGATTATCGACAGTAATGTTTAGGTAATTGCATATATTTCTTCTTTTTTCGAACACCGAACAATTGTTTTTATATTCTAGACTAACATAAATGGCTCATTGTGATACAATTGAAAGAACAGTGTTGGGAATGGGACCATTTCAGTCTTAGATTTCGAGTATTCAATGTTGAGAAAAGATTTCATTTGCAACTGAACTGAAAGTGAACTGCATCTTGCAAGGCCACATGGTTCTGCATGTTCAGCCAAGTCGCAAATGTGTGAGACTCAGCTCTCACAATTCTTGACTTGTAAATTTTGATCCTCAATACTCAAGACAATACTATCTGCACCGACAGCACTGCTATTTAGCGGCAGCAGCAGATGCAATTGACATGATTGATGCATGCAGGGTTCCTAGTTCAAAAAGCTGAACCCTACTGACATTTAATTCTGTGATATTGATTATGTAGGGTTCAGCCGTTGAATGGAAATTTCCTATCGCAAAATTTTCGCCTCCCGACCTAGTCCTAGGTAGCTGCGGGTGGATTTGCGCTCATAAAAATTGATAATACCTACCGCTTTGTGCTCGTTTGGATAGAATACGTATTTGCCTACTTCCCTGGCCATTTAGTTTCTCTGTCCAGCTCCTTTCATTTCCATAAACGGCAAAAGAAAAAAATATCATCGCGGACGATCTTCCAAAAACGAAATCCGCCGCCATTTTGAAATGTCACTATGGTGGCACGAGACTAATTTGTAAATTCGAGATTGTAGACAGGAAGGTCGGAAACGGCTCATTCATAAGGCTGTCACATTATCTGCATTTAAATGTAAAATTGTAACTATCGATATCAAGCATAATGGAAGGCACATACTGAGGAAGGTCATTCATTGGATTTTTCATCTCCCTAAGCGAATGGGTCGACTGAGCGGATTCAGTTTTTCCGACTCTTGTAATCCTGAATTTAGAATAACCTCACGTGAGAGAATCAGGGTCACGCGAGAGTGGTCGAAAATGGCAGTGGATTTCGTGTTTGGAAGATCGTCCGCGATGATATTTTTTTCTTTTGTCGTTTATGGAAATGAAAGGAGCTGGACAGAGAAAATAAATGGCCAGGGAAGTAGGCAAATATGTATTCTATCCAAACGAGCACAAAGCGGTAGGTATTATCGATTTTTATGAGCGCAAATCCACCCGCAGTTACCTAGGTCGGGAGGCGAAAATTTTGCGATAGGAAATTTCGATTCAACGGCTGAACCCTACATAATCAATATCACAAAATTAAATGTCAGTAGGGTTCAGCTTGTTGAACTAGCAGGGTTCCCTGCCGGATTTGCAGTGAACTCGTTAAACCGGGTCACTTTCCTATCTCTTCACCATGGGAAATATTTTTTTAATTGATGATAACTGACCAGTGTAAATATGGTAAATATGGATCAATCTATTTTACTATTCCAAGAAAGGCTCATACATTTATGATAATTTTGACAGCTTCATGTCGAAAATAATCCTATTATTATTGATTCAAAATATTTCTTAGAAAGCAACAGGGCTTCGTGTTTAGCGTGAGTGATAGCTCACCTGCACGCAAACACTCACGTAAATTCATGTCACGAGAGTGATTTTAGCTCACGTAAACTGTCACATTTTATATTGTATTATATTGCAATCACTCGCCTGACTTTTAAATACCCTCTCCTAAATATTTTGACGTGAGCTATTTTTAGCTCGCGCACTAATTCTAAACACGAAGCCCTGAAGCAACCCGATTAACAAACCGCAAATCAGACAGGGAGCCACACATAAATGCCTCTGCTATTGGGGGCCCCGGCAGATAGATAGTATTTTCAGATAAGGTGAAGAAAGTAATTAGGGGAATCAGCGTCCTCTGCCGATTTTTGTAATTTTTCCCTGAATTTTGCAATACAGAGACCAAATCCCGATTTTTGCAATACATGGGGCATCTTTGAAAAAAATTGCTTCCTGTCTTGAAAGTTTGGAATTGTCGGTAATATGCACTTGTTTTTACATATATTTCACATGTTTACATTATCTAAGCATAACTTTTGTGTCGATTAGCCCATTGTTTACTCCATTTTCTGACGTACAGCGAACGTTGGCAAAAACTGGACACCCCGTAATCGATCTCTGCTGGAGATAAACAGGACAGTCGCACGTTTGTGCTAAAGAAAGGGGGGCATTTCATGATTTAGGTTTTTACAATCCATGAACTGTTTGTCATGAGGCCTAAATTAAAAAGGTGTTTGTTTGGGCTAACCCGACCGACCCAACAATATCTCCCGGACTCAAAACTTTTAAAAAAATAATCTTTTCAAATTTTTTTCCATCTAATCTGTCGAGGAAAATCAAACGTCGACAGTTCGGAAAACTCGCGGGATCAGTGTCGCTGATCTCCCGGGCAATGAATCGGGAGCCCTCGAAATGTTGAACATAGCAAGTTTCTGACACCAGACCACATGTCGAAAATTCTAAGACGACAATGACAGTGGCCGGTCGAAGTGATAACGGAGGATCTTTGATCATGTTTTTTTGTGTGAATATATTATTCATCATTCATTGTCGATCTGATACCAAGTTATGTGGAGTCCTACCTATTGGCTGTAATCCCCAGAAATATTGAGGGAGGAGAGGTGGCGGTCTACGCGAAGAAGAAAAAAGTTTACGCTTCTCTTTGGTTCTTGCGGCATTCTTGTCACGATATTTGTTGGATATTTTGGGATAAATTTCTGCTAAGTATATATTTTGGGGCATTTATATGTATATTTAGCAGTCATACCAAAAAGCAGTACGTACCCTTTATTTATGAACTATGAAGAATAATGGATTTATAAATTTTTGCCAGTTGGAACTAAACTGACTGACTTTTCAACAATAAAAAAAAAATATAAAAAAATAAAAACTTTTTCCGACCGACCAACTGATTCTCACAGATCAGGGTCAAGAAGCGTACCCGGCGTCAATTAACGTGATCAGGTATCCATGACGTCACATTAGAAGCCGTCACAGTGCGATAAAAGTTCTAAGATCGAGTATGACGTTGCAAAGCATCACGCTCGGAATGCCAGTGCGCGTTTTCTGGCGTCATCTCAGGCACTGGAGCCAAGTGCAGGTGCTGTTACGTTTTTCAGAGAATGTCAGAAGTGTGATTTCAATGCCCGTGATATTAAAAAATGAGGTCACAGAAACACGTTCACCATAATTGCTTTCAACTACTGAATAACTTTTATCGAAATATGTTATTTGCTGAATATTTTTTAAATGACGCTTTTACCTCTTTAAT